>JAVSBV010146787.1:0-15686 GCA_033117975.1 Parotocinclus spilosoma | reverse complement strand
GGAGTGGCCCAGCCAGAGCCCAGACTTCAATCCGATTGAACATCTCTGGAGAGATCTGAAAATAGCTGTGCACAGACGGCGGTTCAAAGGCTGTGAATACTTATGTAAATATGATTTCTTTGTTTTTTAATTTTAATAAATTTTCAACACTCTCAAGAAAACTTTTTTTCACATGGTTTCATAATGGGGTATTTTGTATAGAATTTTGAGGAAAAAGATTAATTTAATACAATTTGGAATAAGTCTGTAACGTAATAAAATGTGGAAAAAGCAAAGCGCTGTTAATACTTTCCGGATGCATTGTATGTGGCAGGGTATAACACAACATCAACATATTGCTAGGATAAAGTATACTGCTCACAAAGAATTAGCAGATATTTTTATGAATCGTTCATGACCGACACGTCACTAGTTAGTGTGTGTTTTGTATTAGACAAAGCAGAGATTTATGGTTTAATTTCTGTAGCAGTACTGCTGTGTCCGATTCACTCATATCAGCATACACTATCACACTTATATCAGTGTCACTACAGTGGAGAATGAACCACCACCCAAATTTACTGCTCATTTCAAAATGAATTTTTTTTTCTGTAGTACCTGTGGTGGTCCTGATTATTACAAAACAGAGTAAAGTGATCTCACAAAGTAAAGAAAGTACATATTCATTACAGTTTGTAATTGTAAAGCTAAAAAATCACTCTATATGGTAAGTGGAACTGATAAAAATAGATAACGAGTGTAGAAACAAGGAACTGTGTATATGTAGATTATGTCACATACTGTCTTCCTGTCACATACTGTCTTCCACTATTTTTATTATAGGGAAACCTGATGAAGATTCTGTCAGACAATGGAAAGTTCTCCCAGTTTAAGTCTTTAATTGAGGTAATCTTAAGAACATTTTTGTGAAATTATCATGCATTCATGAAAGTTGTAACTCACTTAATGTATCTGCTTCAGAAAACCTCCTTGGTGGACGTATTAGAGGGGACTGGTCCTTACACACTGTTTGCTCCCACAAACACAGCATTTTATTTACTGAAGAAAGACTACCTAGACTATCTTACATCTGAAGAGGTAGGCCTTATGTCTGAAAATTGGTGCTATTTATTTACATTTACATTTATGTCATTTAACAGATGCCCTTATCCAGAGCAACTTACAAATAATACAATCTTCTTACAATTCAAGCAATTGTGGGTTAAGGGCCTTACTCAGGGACCCAACTGTAGCAGAGGTGGGATTTGAACCCCTGAACATAGTTCAGTAGCTTAACCACTAGCGTGGTTTCAGCGTTTTAATGTAATTGAATTTTCTATTTAAGATGCTTGCAGCATATTGTTTTTTTAACCTATTTCTATAATATATATTATTCTATTATATCATCTGTAATATGCAGGGTAAACCTAAGCTACTGGAGCTTCTACGACACCATATTGTAGCCACAGCCAAGGTGCGTGTTATGCTCTGTGCAATAAAAGCCTTGTCATATAATCACATTATATATATATATATATATATATATATATATATATATATTTTTTTTTTTTTTTATTTATTTATTTATTTGCAAATAATAATATATATGTCTTACCTGTTTTCTAATCTTGTCAGCTGAAAGCTAGTTATATTGTGACGAGCCCAAGCATTGTTTCCATGGCTAATCAAGTCCTGAATTTTAACGTAACTGTGTCGGTAAGTGTTCAAGAGCAATATTTATTTAAACTGATGTTGATTTTGGTGGAATATTAATCTTGTGTATTTCTGGTCCTGGATAATCCTGGATTTTCTGGTGTAAGCTTTCCATGAGCTTGTTCAGTTTTGTCAGTGCTCATAACCACTTTAAAACAATAATTTAGCAGGCTGCCATCCTCCCATAAATCCTGTAGGTAGCAGTAGAGGGCTGGGGAGAAACTCTGAAGTTTTGATGATGGTAATGATGCCAAGATGTGAGTTTCTTCACATATATTACATACTGTACACGTTCTTTTGTTTGATTAAGCAGAATTTTGGTCCTAGTAAGCGAATAACATTACACGTATATAATAGGATTTGTTTCGGTACTTTAGGATTTGGTCCGAATAAGCGGCTGGTCCTATTAACTGGAATCGACTGTATAATAAACATCACTACCATGCCTGGTTTAAAAAATTCTAAATGTGGCGTATAGCACTGGTTTTGAAACTGCACTTCACTGGCAATGGAATTAGCAAGTAGTCTGCACTTTAGGAAAACTCCAGAAACCCAAACTGAAATAGCAAGCAGCACTTAGATTGTATCAAGCAGCACTTATTCTTTAAACTTGTTGTGTTTCCAAAATTTTGTAATGCATTTGAGTTTGGAGCTAGAGTATAGGATGAGAATTGAAAATAGGCATACAATTTTGGCTTAAACATTAACAAATAAATATTATTAACTATGACAGATTAGTAAATTGGTATTAAAATTTATGAATTGCGTCAATGTATAATCAAATAATTTTCAATACATGTGTAATTGCCTTGAATACTTTCTTGTGCCAGTGTCTCTTATGTTCTTCAGAAAACTGCTTATTTAACTGCAGTTTATTAAAAGTGTAGTTTACTGACATAAAAGCAGTTTGAGTATCACTTGTTTAGTACACACAGCTCAAAAGGGGACAGTTAGCATTACACATATAAGGTAATGCAAACTGGCTTTTATTATCTGTTGTTTACTGTTAATAAAATGAAAATGCATTATTATGCATACAAAGATGATTGTCTTGTTTTAAAGGGACAATACAAGCAATCATGTTTAACATGGTTCAAAAATGAAAAGAAATGAATACTACAACCCCTGGCAAAAATGATGGAATCGCCAGTCTTGAATGAAAATCTTTTAATTGTTTAATTTTGTAGAAAAATCTTAATCACAGAGACGTGCCAGAAAACTTTTTTTTTTTTTTCAAAATTCCAAACTTTTGGCATTAAGAAAACAATGAAAATAATTAATAAATAGAATTGTTGTGGTTAGTCACAATTGTGGTTTTGGATAAAATAGAAAATAAAAATATGGAATCACTCATTTCTGAGGAGAATATTATGGAACCGCTCTGTAATTTGCAGTTCTAAAACAAACACCTGCATCAGATTAAAACTGCTAATTAGTCGTCAGTAAAAAAAAACAAAAACCTTGGAAAACTGCTGCATAAAGTGGATTGACATGAATCATGGCTCTAACACGAGAGAGTCAGTAGAAACAAAAAAGAGAATTATAAAACTTCATAAAGAAGGTAAATCATCATGGAATGTTGTAAAAGATGTTGGTTGTTCTCTGTCAGCTGTGTCTAAAATCCGGACTAAGTGCAAAGTAAATGGGAAGGTTGTAAAAGGAAAGCATACAGATTTTTTAAGTTGATAATGCATCTTGCCATGGGGCAAATTATGTGAAAACCTTTAGGAAAGACATATAATATCACACATAAATGACATGGCCTGCAAATAGTTCAGATCTCAATCCAGTTGAAAATGTCTGATGGAAATTGAAGAAAATGGTCAATGACAAGGTTTCAACATGCAAAGATGTTCTGGCAAACAGCAATAACAGACAGTTGGAAACGGACTGATGAAGAATACTGTTTGTCATTAGTTAAGTCCATGCCTTAGAGAATTCAAGCTGTTATAGCAGCCAGAGGTGGTGCAACAAAGTACTAATGGTACAGTGTTTTTTATATATATTTATATTAATATTTATTAATTTTATTTATTTTTTTATGCCAGATGGTTGGAATTAAAAAAAAAAAATTGTGGCATGTCTCTATGATTAACATTTTTCTACTAAATTAAACAATTAAAATATTTTTCTCCAAAAGTGGTGATTCCATATTTTTCCCGGGGTTGTATAGAGGTCATCTGTGGAGGATGTGAAAAAGTCCTGGAGGGTCACTGTACTAGATAGGTATTTCTCTAACCAGTCAAAGATCTGGCCTAATACGACTAGACTAGATTATTACAGCAATGCTGACTCAATCCCATGAAAACTAAAACCTCATACATACTAAAACTTCAATGATATTGTTGCATCCATCTAAAGCAAAACTATTAATTTGGAACAGAAGTTATTGAATTTAAAAGTTATGGCATATTGATTACAGGATAAATAACACATTTATCACAACACAATAACACAACATTTATCTTTTCATTTCTGCCCAAAAATAGGGCCAAATCCAGGTTAATGCGATTGCGGTGGCAGAGGCAGATGTTGAAGCAAAGAATGGATGCCTTTATTCACTGGAGGGTGTTTTAATCCCATCATCTATAGAGCCCATTCTTCCTCATCGATGTGACATCACGGAAAACAACATTTATAGGGTCTGTGTGAACCACCACATTCTAAAATGCAGATCAGTCATTTATTTTCTTTGTAATTTGTGATTGCTAGCTTTACTATAAACAACGTATAATCTACCATCTTGTTTCCTGTGTTCAGAGTGAATGCGTCAAATGTTCTTCATTCTCCATGCCAACCTGCACTTTAGGAGTCCCACTGGTAAGGAAGACACTCATCTTTTCGTTTTCATTCTTTATACTTGTGTATCTCTAAATCAGAATAATCAAATTCAGATTTGTGCATGTTTTGCATGTTACAAGATTTTATGTTAGACCATGGAGTATCATTTCACAGAAGCAATAACAATGATTGTTTATTGACATGGTATACAAATGTACAGGCTAGACAGGGGACCGGGGTGCACAAACAAACAAACAATTGTTACAACCATGTAGCAAAACTGACCAACATCATAAAGTAGCCCTGTGTGGCTAGCATCAACAAAATTGTAAAATAGCCACCATCAACAAAACAACAAAAATGGATAGCGTATCAGGATGGGCAGAGAATCTGCAGTACACAGTGACGCCTACTGGTAGTGGTGTGAAAAAATCTAGTGGTCCTAAATTCAACATTGCATAGTTTTGCAGTTTTCAGGTGTTATGCGCCTAAGATAGCTGTGATAATTATAACCTGATCACCTTATTTCATCTTAATGCCTTAGTTTTTTTATGGATGTGAATATATTTTAATTTGTATTTTATTGTGTTACAGCGTAATGTTTCTTAACTTAAAGTATTGGTACATTTCCATGCTGGTTAAATTGTGGGAGAATGGGATCAGGCCAAAACAGTAAAATCAGCCCTTCCAGTTGTTTGGACATAATCTGTCACATGTTAACAATAGTTCAACAGTAGCTTCTACACAGTGTTTGATATACTGAAATTCACCATTGATACTTTAACTAATCAAAATGATCTCATGGTTTTACTGATTAATGTAAATAAACATATATAATAAAATTTCTGGCATAACGTTCTACTTTTTGAATTTAAAATAAAAAGAAATACATTTTAGAAATGTTGCTATTACGGCTGCATGTAGTAGAGCTGGTGTGAACATGTACAGGTTTGTATTAACTCTTACAATCCACTATATGAGTTTGTAATATACTAAGAAGCATCTTGCAAAATTACTTTTTTTTGTCTTCACCGTGACCCCATAAATGCTTTTGAAAATGTATTTGCAATGAAAGTTATAGTATTAAAATAGTGCACTCAATTGAAAAGAAATGCTGAAATAGAAGCATTTAACTAATGGTATTATTTAATAAATAAAACTATTAGATTCCATCCACAGATAATGCACTGTGGAGAAGAAATTTAAATAGACAAATAATAACATGCTTTTTTTTTTTTTAAATGACACGAAGACATTGCACTGTATCTTTTCTGTCAGTCCTGGGGGATATTCCAAAACTGTTTAATGGTTGTTTGTAAAAAGTGCTGTGAATGAGTCATTTAAGTACATGGTTCTTAATTTGGATCTGATAAATACATCCAATAAATTGATTTAGCAGAAGTTTATCTGCTGTACCAGATTTGCTTGTTAATATAGAGAAAACATATTAAACTTACTAGTAATAGGCATGTACTTGATATCATTTGAAGTGAAGTGAAATTACTGATGCAAAATTACACATCTAAATACTGATTCGAAACCTATTTTGTGGCTTATTATCTTTCACCTTGTGAAATATTTACTTTCTCCTTGTGGCCATTTTGTGAAGAACACAAGCACCGAACGCTGCATCTACACATCCAGAGAACAGGTTCTGTCTTTTGGACTTCCTGTCATAGGCTGCAGTCTGCTCTGCAATGAGACTCGTACTGTGAGTATAGCACTGTCCATTTTAAACATTTGACATTACAATACTGACATCTGATTTGGATTCTTTCAAACACTGATTGTAATCCCAAGTGATCCGTGGGAGTGTCTCTTCACAGTATGTTTTTTTTATATTTTAGTTGTTTCACAGTAATTTTATACTACAGCTGTCAATGGGACTAAAATATAAGCAGCATTCTGCCTAATGTGCCCATGCATATAGGCATGCATAGCCTAATTAAATCAAAAGGTAATACAACTTATGTAAGAACAAAACAACCTCAAATATGACACATTTTTGGGAATTGCAGTACACTAGTTATGGAACACTGGGAACAAATAAATGCAAGCCCTAAAAGACCATACACTATTTTGCTAAAATCATAAAAATATATTTAGAGAAGAAAAAGATCACCATGCAGTGATGTATTGTTTATTTAAATATACAGAGATTTGCAGTGAGGTTCTGAGATATACATTATTTTAATAGTATGCATTAAAATTGTAGTAGTATGTTATTTTAAAGTCTGTTCTCTGCCTTTTTATATATAAAAAAATAATTTGTAATTTGACTTCAAATCCTGTAATGTGGTGCATACCTAGTCCGAAACAAGTGTTACACCCAACAGACCAAGCAACCAAGACAAGCAGCATGTGACTCAAAAAGTCACCCTTGTCATGGCTTGGGAAACCAGAGATGTACATACAAGTAGAATCACACAAAGTGCAGCTGTAATTCTGGTGATGCAAAGATAACAAAACCCTGGACCGGTGCTCAGGAATCAACCCAATATGGAGGGACACTCCCATAGAATGGACCATCACACAAACTGAGCCTGGCAAGGCCTGGGCCTGATGCTTCTAATGTCCCAAAGCCATGAGACATAAGACTGTACTATATGCTATGTAAAATAATAAGTGTATTTGTAAATATATTTAATGAAAACACTATATCATTACACAAAGTTAAACACTGTATCAAAATTGGGGCATAAACTATTAAACCAGTGTGCTAATTTATAATAATAAAGTTCATTTTCTTTTGAAGTTAATTGGCTTTTTTTTTTTAGATCCCTCAGTGCTGCAAAGGCTTTTTTGGATCAGATTGCTCTCCTTGTCCCGGGGGATTTAATAACCCCTGCTCCTCTCATGGCAAGGTAACTCGCTGTTTCACAAGTACACAAACACACACGTGTATAAACACAATCACTCTCACACTCACACTCACACACACACACACACATGCATACACACACACAAGGATTGTTGTAAGGTAAGTAAATCATGGAATAATGCTTACACACACCACATTATGCTTTATTCCTATGTTTCAGTGTTTTGATGGCATGGATGCCAATGGAACATGCCAATGTGAGCCCAACTTCAAAGGGTCACGGTGCCAGTACTGTGCTGACCCCAACAAGTATGGCCCATTCTGCAACCAAAGTAAGACCACTCTCCACCAAACATGACTGGGAACCTTCTGTTATCATAACATTAGATACAGTCATGCTTGGCCATGTTAAAGTGTATGACCACCCAAATTTCTATTGGTTTATTTTGTCAAAACTATAGGCCTGTTTTAAGATTCTGTTAACACAACAGCTTAACATTATTTATATATATATATATATATATATATACATATATATACATATATATATATATATATGTATATATATGTATATATATATATATATATATATATAAATAATGTTAAGCTGTTGTGTTAACAGAATCTTAAAACAGGCCTATAGTTTTGACAAAATAAACCAATAGAAATTTGGGTGGTCATACACTTTAACATGGCCAAGCATGACTGTATCTAATGTTATGATAACAGAAGGTTCCCAGTCATGTTTGGTGGAGAGTGGTCTTACTTTGGTTGCAGAATGGGCCATACTTGTTGGGGTCAGCACAGTACTGGCACCGTGACCCTTTGAAGTTGGGCTCACATTGGCATGTTCCATTGGCATCCATGCCATCAAAACACTGAAACATAGGAATAAAGCATAATGTGGTGTGTGTAAGCATTATTCCATGATTTACTTACCTTACAACAATCCTTGTGTGTGTGTATGCATGTGTGTGTGTGTGTGTGAGTGTGAGTGTGAGAGTGATTGTGTTTATACACGTGTGTGTTTGTGTACTTGTGAAACAGCGAGTTACCTTGCCATGAGAGGAGCAGGGGTTATTAAATCCCCCGGGACAAGGAGAGCAATCTGATCCAAAAAAGCCTTTGCAGCACTGAGGGATCTAAAAAAAAAAAGCCAATTAACTTCAAAAGAAAATGAACTTTATTATTATAAATTAGCACACTGGTTTAATAGTTTATGCCCCAATTTTGATACAGTGTTTAACTTTGTGTAATGATATAGTGTTTTCATTAAATATATTTACAAATACACTTATTATTTTACATAGCATATAGTACAGTCTTATGTCTCATGGCTTTGGGACATTAGAAGCATCAGGCCCAGGCCTTGCCAGGCTCAGTTTGTGTGATGGTCCATTCTATGGGAGTGTCCCTCCATATTGGGTTGATTCCTGAGCACCGGTCCAGGGTTTTGTTATCTTTGCATCACCAGAATTACAGCTGCACTTTGTGTGATTCTACTTGTATGTACATCTCTGGTTTCCCAAGCCATGACAAGGGTGACTTTTTGAGTCACATGCTGCTTGTCTTGGTTGCTTGGTCTGTTGGGTGTAACACTTGTTTCGGACTAGGTATGCACCACATTACAGGATTTGAAGTCAAATTACAAATTATTTTTTTATATATAAAAAGGCAGAGAACAGACTTTAAAATAACATACTACTACAATTTTAATGCATACTATTAAAATAATGTATATCTCAGAACCTCACTGCAAATCTCTGTATATTTAAATAAACAATACATCACTGCATGGTGATCTTTTTCTTCTCTAAATATATTTTTATGATTTTAGCAAAATAGTGTATGGTCTTTTAGGGCTTGCATTTATTTGTTCCCAGTGTTCCATAACTAGTGTACTGCAATTCCCAAAAATGTGTCATATTTGAGGTTGTTTTGTTCTTACATAAGTTGTATTACCTTTTGATTTAATTAGGCTATGCATGCCTATATGCATGGGCACATTAGGCAGAATGCTGCTTATATTTTAGTCCCATTGACAGCTGTAGTATAAAATTACTGTGAAACAACTAAAATATAAAAAAAACATACTGTGAAGAGACACTCCCACGGATCACTTGGGATTACAATCAGTGTTTGAAAGAATCCAAATCAGATGTCAGTATTGTAATGTCAAATGTTTAAAATGGACAGTGCTATACTCACAGTACGAGTCTCATTGCAGAGCAGACTGCAGCCTATGACAGGAAGTCCAAAAGACAGAACCTGTTCTCTGGATGTGTAGATGCAGCGTTCGGTGCTTGTGTTCTTCACAAAATGGCCACAAGGAGAAAGTAAATATTTCACAAGGTGAAAGATAATAAGCCACAAAATAGGTTTCGAATCAGTATTTAGATGTGTAATTTTGCATCAGTAATTTCACTTCACTTCAAATGATATCAAGTACATGCCTATTACTAGTAAGTTTAATATGTTTTCTCTATATTAACAAGCAAATCTGGTACAGCAGATAAACTTCTGCTAAATCAATTTATTGGATGTATTTATCAGATCCAAATTAAGAACCATGTACTTAAATGACTCATTCACAGCACTTTTTACAAACAACCATTAAACAGTTTTGGAATATCCCCCAGGACTGACAGAAAAGATACAGTGCAATGTCTTCGTGTCATTTAAAAAAAAAAAAAGCATGTTATTATTTGTCTATTTAAATTTCTTCTCCACAGTGCATTATCTGTGGATGGAATCTAATAGTTTTATTTATTAAATAATACCATTAGTTAAATGCTTCTATTTCAGCATTTCTTTTCAATTGAGTGCACTATTTTAATACTATAACTTTCATTGCAAATACATTTTCAAAAGCATTTATGGGGTCACGGTGAAGACAAAAAAAAGTAATTTTGCAAGATGCTTCTTAGTATATTACAAACTCATATAGTGGATTGTAAGAGTTAATACAAACCTGTACATGTTCACACCAGCTCTACTACATGCAGCCGTAATAGCAACATTTCTAAAATGTATTTCTTTTTATTTTAAATTCAAAAAGTAGAACGTTATGCCAGAAATTTTATTATATATGTTTATTTACATTAATCAGTAAAACCATGAGATCATTTTGATTAGTTAAAGTATCAATGGTGAATTTCAGTATATCAAACACTGTGTAGAAGCTACTGTTGAACTATTGTTAACATGTGACAGATTATGTCCAAACAACTGGAAGGGCTGATTTTACTGTTTTGGCCTGATCCCATTCTCCCACAATTTAACCAGCATGGAAATGTACCAATACTTTAAGTTAAGAAACATTACGCTGTAACACAATAAAATACAAATTAAAATATATTCACATCCATAAAAAAACTAAGGCATTAAGATGAAATAAGGTGATCAGGTTATAATTATCACAGCTATCTTAGGCGCATAACACCTGAAAACTGCAAAACTATGCAATGTTGAATTTAGGACCACTAGATTTTTTCACACCACTACCAGTAGGCGTCACTGTGTACTGCAGATTCTCTGCCCATCCTGATACGCTATCCATTTTTGTTGTTTTGTTGATGGTGGCTATTTTACAATTTTGTTGATGCTAGCCACACAGGGCTACTTTATGATGTTGGTCAGTTTTGCTACATGGTTGTAACAATTGTTTGTTTGTTTGTGCACCCCGGTCCCCTGTCTAGCCTGTACATTTGTATACCATGTCAATAAACAATCATTGTTATTGCTTCTGTGAAATGATACTCCATGGTCTAACATAAAATCTTGTAACATGCAAAACATGCACAAATCTGAATTTGATTATTCTGATTTAGAGATACACAAGTATAAAGAATGAAAACGAAAAGATGAGTGTCTTCCTTACCAGTGGGACTCCTAAAGTGCAGGTTGGCATGGAGAATGAAGAACATTTGACGCATTCACTCTGAACACAGGAAACAAGATGGTAGATTATACGTTGTTTATAGTAAAGCTAGCAATCACAAATTACAAAGAAAATAAATGACTGATCTGCATTTTAGAATGTGGTGGTTCACACAGACCCTATAAATGTTGTTTTCCGTGATGTCACATCGATGAGGAAGAATGGGCTCTATAGATGATGGGATTAAAACACCCTCCAGTGAATAAAGGCATCCATTCTTTGCTTCAACATCTGCCTCTGCCACCGCAATCGCATTAACCTGGATTTGGCCCTATTTTTGGGCAGAAATGAAAAGATAAATGTTGTGTTATTGTGTTGTGATAAATGTGTTATTTATCCTGTAATCAATATGCCATAACTTTTAAATTCAATAACTTCTGTTCCAAATTAATAGTTTTGCTTTAGATGGATGCAACAATATCATTGAAGTTTTAGTATGTATGAGGTTTTAGTTTTCATGGGATTGAGTCAGCATTGCTGTAATAATCTAGTCTAGTCGTATTAGGCCAGATCTTTGACTGGTTAGAGAAATACCTATCTAGTACAGTGACCCTCCAGGACTTTTTCACATCCTCCACAGATGACCTCTATACAACCCCGGGAAAAATATGGAATCACCACTTTTGGAGAAAAATATTTTAATTGTTTAATTTAGTAGAAAAATGTTAATCATAGAGACATGCCACAATTTTTTTTTTTTAATTCCAACCATCTGGCATAAAAAAATAAATAAAATTAATAAATATTAATATAAATATATATAAAAAACACTGTACCATTAGTACTTTGTTGCACCACCTCTGGCTGCTATAACAGCTTGAATTCTCTAAGGCATGGACTTAACTAATGACAAACAGTATTCTTCATCAGTCCGTTTCCAACTGTCTGTTATTGCTGTTTGCCAGAACATCTTTGCATGTTGAAACCTTGTCATTGACCATTTTCTTCAATTTCCATCAGACATTTTCAACTGGATTGAGATCTGAACTATTTGCAGGCCATGTCATTTATGTGTGATATTATATGTCTTTCCTAAAGGTTTTCACATAATTTGCCCCATGGCAAGATGCATTATCAACTTAAAAAATCTGTATGCTTTCCTTTTACAACCTTCCCATTTACTTTGCACTTAGTCCGGATTTTAGACACAGCTGACAGAGAACAACCAACATCTTTTACAACATTCCATGATGATTTACCTTCTTTATGAAGTTTTATAATTCTCTTTTTTGTTTCTACTGACTCTCTCGTGTTAGAGCCATGATTCATGTCAATCCACTTTATGCAGCAGTTTTCCAAGGTTTTTGTTTTTTTTTACTGACGACTAATTAGCAGTTTTAATCTGATGCAGGTGTTTGTTTTAGAACTGCAAATTACAGAGCGGTTCCATAATATTCTCCTCAGAAATGAGTGATTCCATATTTTTATTTTCTATTTTATCCAAAACCACAATTGTGACTAACCACAACAATTCTATTTATTAATTATTTTCATTGTTTTCTTAATGCCAAAAGTTTGGAATTTTGAAAAAAAAAAAAAAGTTTTCTGGCACGTCTCTGTGATTAAGATTTTTCTACAAAATTAAACAATTAAAAGATTTTCATTCAAGACTGGCGATTCCATCATTTTTGCCAGGGGTTGTAGTATTCATTTCTTTTCATTTTTGAACCATGTTAAACATGATTGCTTGTATTGTCCCTTTAAAACAAGACAATCATCTTTGTATGCATAATAATGCATTTTCATTTTATTAACAGTAAACAACAGATAATAAAAGCCAGTTTGCATTACCTTATATGTGTAATGCTAACTGTCCCCTTTTGAGCTGTGTGTACTAAACAAGTGATACTCAAACTGCTTTTATGTCAGTAAACTACACTTTTAATAAACTGCAGTTAAATAAGCAGTTTTCTGAAGAACATAAGAGACACTGGCACAAGAAAGTATTCAAGGCAATTACACATGTATTGAAAATTATTTGATTATACATTGACGCAATTCATAAATTTTAATACCAATTTACTAATCTGTCATAGTTAATAATATTTATTTGTTAATGTTTAAGCCAAAATTGTATGCCTATTTTCAATTCTCATCCTATACTCTAGCTCCAAACTCAAATGCATTACAAAATTTTGGAAACACAACAAGTTTAAAGAATAAGTGCTGCTTGATACAATCTAAGTGCTGCTTGCTATTTCAGTTTGGGTTTCTGGAGTTTTCCTAAAGTGCAGACTACTTGCTAATTCCATTGCCAGTGAAGTGCAGTTTCAAAACCAGTGCTATACGCCACATTTAGAATTTTTTAAACCAGGCATGGTAGTGATGTTTATTATACAGTCGATTCCAGTTAATAGGACCAGCCGCTTATTCGGACCAAATCCTAAAGTACCGAAACAAATCCTATTATATACGTGTAATGTTATTCGCTTACTAGGACCAAAATTCTGCTTAATCAAACAAAAGAACGTGTACAGTATGTAATATATGTGAAGAAACTCACATCTTGGCATCATTACCATCATCAAAACTTCAGAGTTTCTCCCCAGCCCTCTACTGCTACCTACAGGATTTATGGGAGGATGGCAGCCTGCTAAATTATTGTTTTAAAGTGGTTATGAGCACTGACAAAACTGAACAAGCTCATGGAAAGCTTACACCAGAAAATCCAGGATTATCCAGGACCAGAAATACACAAGATTAATATTCCACCAAAATCAACATCAGTTTAAATAAATATTGCTCTTGAACACTTACCGACACAGTTACGTTAAAATTCAGGACTTGATTAGCCATGGAAACAATGCTTGGGCTCGTCACAATATAACTAGCTTTCAGCTGACAAGATTAGAAAACAGGTAAGACATATATATTATTATTTGCAAATAAATAAATAAATAAAAAAAAAAAAAAATATATATATATATATATATATATATATATATATATATAATGTGATTATATGACAAGGCTTTTATTGCACAGAGCATAACACGCACCTTGGCTGTGGCTACAATATGGTGTCGTAGAAGCTCCAGTAGCTTAGGTTTACCCTGCATATTACAGATGATATAATAGAATAATATATATTATAGAAATAGGTTAAAAAAACAATATGCTGCAAGCATCTTAAATAGAAAATTCAATTACATTAAAACGCTGAAACCACGCTAGTGGTTAAGCTACTGAACTATGTTCAGGGGTTCAAATCCCACCTCTGCTACAGTTGGGTCCCTGAGTAAGGCCCTTAACCCACAATTGCTTGAATTGTAAGAAGATTGTATTATTTGTAAGTTGCTCTGGATAAGGGCATCTGTTAAATGACATAAATGTAAATGTAAATAAATAGCACCAATTTTCAGACATAAGGCCTACCTCTTCAGATGTAAGATAGTCTAGGTAGTCTTTCTTCAGTAAATAAAATGCTGTGTTTGTGGGAGCAAACAGTGTGTAAGGACCAGTCCCCTCTAATACGTCCACCAAGGAGGTTTTCTGAAGCAGATACATTAAGTGAGTTACAACTTTCATGAATGCATGATAATTTCACAAAAATGTTCTTAAGATTACCTCAATTAAAGACTTAAACTGGGAGAACTTTCCATTGTCTGACAGAATCTTCATCAGGTTTCCCTATAATAAAAATAGTGGAAGACAGTATGTGACAGGAAGACAGTATGTGACATAATCTACATATACACAGTTCCTTGTTTCTACACTCGTTATCTATTTTTATCAGTTCCACTTACCATATAGAGTGATTTTTTAGCTTTACAATTACAAACTGTAATGAATATGTACTTTCTTTACTTTGTGAGATCACTTTACTCTGTTTTGTAATAATCAGGACCACCACAGGTACTACAGAAAAAAAAATTCATTTTGAAATGAGCAGTAAATTTGGGTGGTGGTTCATTCTCCACTGTAGTGACACTGATATAAGTGTGATAGTGTATGCTGATATGAGTGAATCGGACACAGCAGTACTGCTACAGAAATTAAACCATAAATCTCTGCTTTGTCTAATACAAAACACACACTAACTAGTGACGTGTCGGTCATGAACGATTCATAAAAATATCTGCTAATTCTTTGTGAGCAGTATACTTTATCCTAGCAATATGTTGATGTTGTGTTATACCCTGCCACATACAATGCATCCGGAAAGTATTAACAGCGCTTTGCTTTTTCCACATTTTATTACGTTACAGACTTATTCCAAATTGTATTAAATTAATCTTTTTCCTCAAAATTCTATACAAAATACCCCATTATGAAACCATGTGAAAAAAAGTTTTCTTGAGAGTGTTGAAAATTTATTAAAATTAAAAAACAAAGAAATCATATTTACATAAGTATTCACAGCCTTTGAACCGCCGTCTGTGCACAGCTATTTTCAGATCTCTCCAGAGATGTTCAATCGGATTGAAGTCTGGGCTCTGGCTGGGCCACTCC
>JAVSBV010146786.1:0-29951 GCA_033117975.1 Parotocinclus spilosoma | reverse complement strand
TTAAGAGACGTCCCAACCGTGCCTTATGCACGCTTGCCCCGACTGACGCTTTGGCGTCCTCTCACGACTAGGTTGCGCGTTGCTCCCATTTGGGACGCAACCTCGGCGCGCCTCTTTATCCTTTCGATTTCATAATGTAGGAGCTTTACCCTCCGCTCTTTATGCCTTTCATCTCGTAACAGATGCAGCATAAGTGAAGTGCTCTCTGCTTCTGCAAGAAAAACAACTACTATACATTTCTAATCAGAGAAAAAACTCAGGACCTCTGATAAGCCATAAGATTTCCAGTCTAAAACCTGAGTTTATTTTGGACCAAGATGCATAGCTCCAAGTCATCGGTTACTGAAACCAGTCGGAAAGGGGGCACTGGAGGCGTAACCATCTTATGGGGAGAACACAAAAAGGTCCTTCCTCTTTAAGATATATTTGTTGTAATAATATATAATCACAATGTAAGTTTTGTTCCTCATACATGTTTAGAAATGACAGAAAGAAAGTGTGTTTGTCCATTGATTGAATCACATTTTAATGGTTCTCTTAGTGTTCCAAAGTAAAAGAAATGTTATCTTATCCTTTCTTTTTCAGTTATAACTTAAATATGTTTCATTGTTTGGAATGCGCTTAAATGAGTTCTTAATTCACATATCTCTCTTCAGAGCACAGCTTATCTAAATATTCGACCTTGTTCAGTTTAAGAGTTATTTGGGTCCGTTTTTTTGACTTTTTGACTGGTGTAACTGTATTAATCTGTTATCCCTTGTAATCTGTTACACCTTGAATCTTCTCCCAAACCATAACCCGTCAAGACTTTAGTTTTTCTAGTCTAATCTTTTGCTTTTTTTCCCCACTTTACTCTTTTTTCATTCTTTTCATTATTTGCTTTCGATTTTATTGATTTAGAACTCATCAGCATTCCTTTCTTAATTTCACATACACACAAACACTTTATAAATTGCTCTCCAGGTGTAAGAAATTAGAGGCTGATTTGTCCACAAAGCATTCTGGGAAATGTAGTTGCCCTGTTTGGTCAGAACTAGCCAGTGTGGAACTGGCTTGGAAAGTGTGCACACCTACTGCCCTGCTATTGGCCAGAGACGGGATTATTATTTTTCAGGTTGAATATTTTCAGGCTTAAATTTTCTGTCTCCTCTGTGATAAAGGTCCAGACTGCATTAAAGATTAACAGGTTTTAGCATGTCTTATCCTCTACACACCAGAATGTTTGCATCACAGGTAACTAGCTAAAAAATCAATCTATAAGATTATCTGTATATGGGTATATGTATCGGTATGTGGGTATAAGTGAATGAGTAAAGTTCGTACAAAAGGTGTGTGTTGTGAATATTTAAATATAATGCAATGCTTTATAACTGTAGATCCAATTTAAATCACCCCTTTAATCAGCCAGAGATATCTGGGTTTCCCTTTTTCTTTTCCCCCATGGCTCCCCGAGTAACGAGGGAATAACATCCTTTCAACATCCAGTACAATTAAATAGTGCAGTGACATTTTTAAAGCCTACATTTGTAGATTTGGGAATGTCTGTGATTGACTTAGATATGTGCTCTAGAAGACCTATGACGTTTCTAACAAGAGGCCTGTAAAATTACAGAGGCGTGCAACTGATGTGCATTGTGCCTGTAATCTTCTCAGCAGAGAAGTGAAAAAACACAGGCATAGCTGATCTGCATGTAGATCAAATTAAAGTTTAGCTCCTGTAAAAAAGGAAATTGAACAAGACCCTTAACGCTTATTTGCTTTTATGTGGTATGTTTGTAACGGTTGCAAGTGGATCAGAATAAAGACAGCTGGAAATGCACCCCAATTAGTACATTTGGGAAGAACTGGAGTGTTGGCTGGTAGTCATGACTTTTATTCAGCAGTATTGCTGACAGTCACTAATATTATTTTATTATTTAGATATGTTTAGTATTTATATGTTTTGCTTTTGTTTATTTAAACTATTAATTTGCATATTGAATTTGTTTTTTATGTATATCACCTAGGCCAGTGGTTCTTGGGCGCACTCCCTGAAGTGACATGGAGATATTGAAAGGGGGCTCATTAAGGGAAAGAAATGTTTAACAAAATTTAACATAAATAATGCATGTCATTTCTAATAATTTGGCTCTTAAGATGTGTAGGTGTTTGTTAGTGTGTGTGTGTGTGTGTGTGTGTGTGTTGGGGCTGGGTGATATTTTTATTTACAAAAGTGAAAAACTGATCTAGGCTGCCCAAGGTGGCTGGGTCCTCCAAATATTTGTTCCCTTTAACATCTAGGGAGTTTTGTTATTATGTAAATAAAAATGACTTTTACTTTGCCTCTGGTACTGGAGTCATGTTATTAAGCATGATGATGATCCTGCACATATAGTATATCTTGGTAAGATCTGACTTGGAATTGAGTTCATGCAGGTAGAGACTAGAGAGGCATGAGGCAACTGGCCAGGCATTGTTTTGGCTCCTGCAGCTCGAGTTCTGAAACACTAAACAAAAATATGCAGTCAACAGTGTCATATGAACAGTATCTGGATAAAGAGCTAAATGATACCTAACACAAACTGCAAAAATGGCTGAACAACTTTTTCTGGCTTTAAATTTGAAAGGTGAACCAACAGGGTAGGTATAAAAACTCCAGCAGCACTGCTCTGTCTGATCCACTCATACCAGTGCTACACACACTAACGCATCAGTGTCACTGCAGTGTTCGGAATCATCCACCACCCAAATAATTCCCTTCCTGTGTTGGTCCTGACCATTAATCAACAGGAGCTAACAAAATATGCAGAGCAGAAGATGGATTTCAGTCTGTAATTGTAAAGCTACAGACACCACCTGTTTGGTAAGTGGAGCTGATTAAATGGACAATGAGAGTGAAAACTGGGAAATGTATTTAATATTATGGCTTAAAGCTGTATATAAAGAGGAGCATAGTGTTCTATGACAACCCCCCCTCCCCCAGTGTAGGGCTCGGCACACAGCAGGGAATGTTGACAAGGGGAATTGATTATATCCAAATTGGAAAAAAATAGGGAAATGGAAAAAGGTAGAAATTTCATGCTCTGTTTATATTCCTCTGGAAAGTCTCTGCTTTACATGGAAAGTGTGGCATTTCCATTGTGCTAACCACTGACGTGAAAAAAACAATACCTGTGTTTTAAGAGCACACACTTTAAAGAAGAAAAAAGCCTCATATTAGTCACTCATTCACTCATAATAATATTAATATTATAAGTGAAAAAATATGAAAGGTTTTAGTGGATCCTTCATTCTTTATGACCTGACTGAAAAATGTATATAAATACATTTATATATATCATCTCTGATCACATAATCACATAATCATGAATAATCATGAACGATTCACTGAATCACATAAAAACAAAAGATTCACTGGTTCGCAGACTGAATCCCAAATTCAACGATTCATAGATTTAATAATTCATGCCTTATATTACATATTAATTTAAAAAATGCACTGATTTAAATATTGAATTCAAGATTTTTCAAAGTAAATCTGTGATTTATGTTCATAAAAAAAGGTTCAATGAATTTTGAAAATGAATGCACCGATTCCGTCAGTTTTCTCAGGTTTCTTTGCTAATCATGGGTCAGTTCCCCTTGGGTCTAATTCAAATGATCACAATGAAATGACACTTGGATGCCATGAAGAAAGCAATACTAAATTGCTCGTTTCTTGTTTTCTCATTCAGAAAACAAATACTAAATGAAATACTGAACATATAATTATGAATAACTGTAAAAATATAACCTAATGTTGTAGATCTTTAGCAGGTAACTAATCAGCTTGCAGTTTCAGAATCGCAGCAGGACATGAGCACATTCTAAATAATATATTCCTGCTTATAATATTGTATAATATTATGATATATTAAGGGCAAAGGTGTTGGAATATTTATGTTTGTTAAAACAATTATTTTTAACAGTCCAAAATTGCATAATCAGGGCACGTTTTAAATGCAGTCATAACAGGTCTGGGTCATTTCAGCTCTTTGGCAGAGACCTCTAGACCCCTTACCCATAAATCTACAGTCACCTGATAAATTTGGGTTTTATGAACAGCACTGGGACAAAGCACATGCTAATGCATGCTTAGCTCAGGCTGCGCAGCTTCCTGTAGTCTCTGGAAAATAAGGCCGGAGTTCATGCAGTTAATGAGGCGAGAGGTGATGTGATCTGAGAGCGGATTGTAAAAGAGACCCTGGTTTGTTCCACTCAGCTCAGCTGAATATTATAGACTTACACTAAGGAACACAAGGGTGGAGATTCTGGACAAGAAAAGCCACAACATGTCAGCTGACAGAATTCTATCTAGTCTTAAATAAATCAGGCCTGTACATAGGCATTTTGGGTGTTCGCGGAATCATGAGGAGAAAAGGGTACCCCTTACCTTACCGCACCCCGCCCAACTCCTCCCACCAAATGGCATTCCTAATCACAGGCACCTTGTCAGATGTACAGACCAGTCCATGTAATTTACATTTTTTTTTAGGGGAGAAGTTTCAGGAGAGAGACTTTCCTTCCAAATGCAACATACTGGTCTCTTCAAAATTAATCTCAGCTCTTAAAAATTCCTTGCAAACCAGAATTTTCTGGGTTATATTGACCTGCCTCTGGAAATTGCACTTGCCTTAACAATGCTTAAAAGAAAGGGAATAATTGTAACATAAATCACACAGAAGAAATGAACAAACAACTTACTTTGAAGACACAAAGTACACTTTCCTACCATTAAGGGAAATAGCTTGCACATAAGTTACATACACAGTGGAAGCCAGATGGCAGGAACAAGTTCATTAACTTAACTATGATCGTAAATGCTGTTGTTTTCACAGTAAAGGAAAAAATGTCAAACTGGTCTGAAAAGACAGCCCTGATTACCTGTTTAACGTTGTGGTCATATGTGTATCAGGTCTAGAGCTGAGATGAATATGAATAGGAGGCATGAAGAGGCCACCAAACCCAATCTAATCCACTATATTGTTCTGTGATGTGATGCCGAAACAGGGTTTTTTGAAAGACCACTGCTTTTGATGAGATTCTCTTTTACAGGCTGTCTACCGTTTAAGTCACCCAATGGCCTCAGTGGCCAATCACAGAGCCACAGCTAAATGTATTTAGGCATGTAATCTGCTGAAGATCAAACCAAGCACCAGAATGAGACAGGTGATTTGAGTGACTTTTTGGCATGGTGGTTGGTGCTAGAAGGGCTGGTATGAGTATTTCAGAAACTGCTGATCTGGAGGATTTTCACACACGGCTAGCTCTAGGGTTTACAGAGAATGGTACAAAAAAAGACAAAATATCCAGTGTGAGCAGTTCTCTGGAAGAAAATGCCTAGTTGATCAATCAGACTAGTTTAAGCTGATAGAACGTAAATAACTACTTGTATCAACTGGGAAAAACAGCAGATCATCTTAGAACTCAAACCTTGTGCTGCAGGAAACAGGCTTTAGTAGCAGAAAGTCGTACTTAGTCAGCTAAGAAGAGGTTACTGAGGCAACAATTTATAGAGGCTCACAAATTGAACAATAAAAGACTGAATTATGATTGCTTGATTTGATGAGTTGTGATTTTCTCTACATTTACAGCATTTAGCAGACGCTCTTAACCAGACCGGCTTACAACTTATACAGTCTTACAATTCAAGCAATGTTGGGTTAAGGGCCTTGCTTAAGGATCCAACTGTGGCAGCTTGGCAGATGTGGGATTTGAACCGAGGACCATCAGGTCCAGAGTCCAGTGCCTTAACCGCTAGGCTACCTCAGTCCCAGGGTAGAGTCTGATGTTGGTGTATCCAACATGAAACCATGGAGCCATTCTACCTTGGATTATTGATTCTCTTGGCACACATCGGGTCCTTTAAGATAACCTGGGACATATGGACAACTGGGAGTATTGCTCTTGACCAGGTGTATAACCACAATGACCTACCTTCTATGCCTTCTTCTGTGTCAGTAAGCTTAAATCATCTCAAAGTGGTTTCTTGAACATGACACCGATTTCCCCCAAAACAGTCCACACTGATCTCAATCCAACAGAGAACCTTTGGGATGTGGTTCAATGAGAGATTCACTTCATGGACCCGATATATCTGCAGCAACTGCGTGATTATCTGATGTTAATATGGACCAGAATCTCTGCTTAATGTTTCCAGGACCTTGATGAATCATTACCATGAAGAGGCAGTTTTGAAGGCAAAGGGGGTCCAAAGTTTCACAAGCAAGGTGTGCATAATGAAGTGGCCGGTGTGTATAAGGATAAATGATATATACTGTAGACATAAAAACCCATATCGGCTGACTCCCATTTAAAAGGTTGTGCATGTTGAGTACGCTCGAAGATGGCCAGAGAAACAGACAAATAATTCTGTCCCTGACTCTTGCTCTTTGATTCATATTTCTTCTTGTATTGCATGCAGCAGGTTTTCTTCATCCTCAGACTGACACCTCACAACCATTCAAGTACCTCTCATGACTTAAACATGCACCCTAAAGTCATGTGAAGTATCCTAATGAACCAGAGCAGGCATGGGTTTGCACCCAGGGCTGGGGAAGCTCCAGTTCCTCTATCATTTTCTCTAAATCAGTGCTAAATATTTCACCTTGCAGGGCTGTTTGTATCGTCAGACCTGCAAACAAAATGAAATATGAATTACAGGCAGGCTGCTTGTTGTGCACCGCCTCTTGTGATCACGCCGGAATACGAGAATATGCTACAGTGTGCTCGTTGGCCGAACTTTCTGCCTGGTTCAGCTGGGTTGTCCCCTGATATTTGCATTATTTAATCTTATGTTTTATTCATTCGTAACAGGACTGGTTTAAGAATGAGTGCATCTTTCTCTCTGTGTGTTATTGCGAGTACTTGTGTTACTACGGCTGACTGAGTCCAGCTGCTGACTCTCGCGCTGACAAGGCCGCGGCACGACGAGATTTATGTACCTTTGTGTACAAGTGCAGGTGCGGACACAATGTAGGCTGTAAGATTGATGCATAGTTGTTTTGCTGTGGCTACATTTTAAGGCTATTGTTTATATATAATGCAACTTTATGGCTGTATAGTAGAGCCCACAATGGGCACAGTGTTTCGACTCAGTTCCAGGTTCACCTCGTTGAAGAAAGTGCATAAGTGCATATTAAGTGCATATTGTAAGGCTGGTATGTTAGGAAATGTTAGTTGAGTCTACATTACACTATATGGACGTGTGCCGAATATACAGGTTAATAAAAATGTAAAAACATTATTAATAGAAGCCTATAATCACATTTACACAACTTTTTAATGCATTATGTATCCAAAACATGCTAAAAGCCTAAACGTTCCCTTGCTAGTTATGCACTGGAGCAACAAGGCTAAAGTAGCCTTGGGACAAACCTTCCGTCATAAGTTGATATTTTATATGTTTATTTTGTCCTTAAGATTCTTCTAAAATGTTTGAGATATTTCTTAAACAAAAACCTTGTGAGGAGCCTTTCTGTTTTCTTACCATTATAGTGACCATTATTCCAACCAAAGCTCCTTTCCATTTGGTTACCACCATTCACAGCATACCACTAGCCCAAGATGGTTACCATTAAACACATTATACCCGCTTTCCAGACGGGGAAACATTATACTTGCCAAAACCATCACTCAAATCCAGTTATTGTCTTCTTCACATAACTAGTATCTCAGTATTGTGACAATCAGATGCCATAAAGTACTAGTATTGCTCATACCACACACACAATAAGTTATCACCAAGCTGTTAACCATCATCTCCACCATTCCAGCATCTTAAGATGGTGCCCATCATTTCCACCATACTTGCTCCCCGAATTGGTGACCACCAAACCCTCCATACCAGTTTCCTTAGATGGCAACCATTATTTCCATCAACTCCATCGTACACACCATAACAGTATCCCTAGATGGTGACTATCATATCACCCATACATGTTCCCAGGCTGGGAAACATAGTTACTAAACCAATGCCTCATTCTGGAGGATGAATACCTTCATACCCACAAAGCCAGTATATCAAGCTGGTGACCATCATATCAGTATTCCTAGATGGTGTTCATCATACCAACCATGCCTGATCTCCAAGCTGTTGACCATTATAACCACCATACCAGTATCCTTGATCTTTATTCCCACCAAATGAGCCAGGTAACCACTATTCTCAACAAAGCTTCTTATTTACCAAACCAGCACTCCATCCCAGTCACTGGTGACCATCATACCCACCATTCCTGCTCTCAAGGCTGTGAAACTGAGAAACTACTTATCAAACCAGTACCTTATTCTGGTCACCTTCATCCCCACAAAACCAGGGACCATAATTGTATCTATATCACACTGGCCATTATCTTTGTTCTCTTTGGATTTTCTGTAGGGTTGAATATACAAAGAAAGTCTCAGTAATTAAAATAATGTGGACACACTTTCCGTACATTAATCCCCACTCAGTGGAAGACTAAAAGCCAATATGCACATGATCTGCTGACTGTCCATTTTATCCCTCTTTGTATTCATTTGTTCTTTTCCATCCTGGCACCAGGACTGACACGGGCATCAGCTGGCTGTCTCCCAGCACCAATAATGCACTAATGCCATGCTAACCAAATGAGTCTAATCCACTATATGGGGGCCAAATCCCATCACCAATGTGTCAGATGTCATCAAATATTCCCAGGCTGAAATGAGGACTCCTTTGAGGAGTGAGTGAATAAGTACGTTAAAGATGCGCCCAGTCGCTCTGACGCAAGGTCATGCACGCTGAGAAGCCAGCGTGGAGCGTGCAGTATAAAGGACTGCTGACAAAATATGAAAAATGCTCGGCTACTGCAAAAATCTGCTTATGATTCGATCACAGAAATCACGCAGGGCTTCATGTCTGCATTTTAAAAACGGAACGCTTTAGTCAAAGCAACTTAATCAATTTCTATGAGATTCCCGATGGAAATCTGGGTTGTTTTCTGCATGGATATGCATTCGGAGACCTTCACACAATGCACAATGCTTAACCTATAAGCCCTGAGACAGATGAAAATACAAACACAGCACTCACGGCAACGATGAGTGCACAGAGAAAGAGTAATGATGAAGGAAATGCGCACACCAGAAGGTCAGCCATTACTGGAATGTCAGAAGGGACTTGGCGGACCAATGAAAAGTGACCTTTGGCATCGTAATGCACACCCAGTGCAGCATAACATTTATAGTGCATACAGTATACTTACAAGCCTCTGATGAACTACAATCAATATGCTTTATGCACTGCAACGTCCAGTATTACAGACCATAGTACAAAAATTAACGTACTAAAAGCAGCAGCTCTCCAAGAATTCACAACTAACTAAAAAGAAAAACTGTCACACTACTGCTGCTGCTCTCCTTAGAAGTGGGCATCAGTTTAAGATCAAGCCAAGAGCCAATGAAGCCAAAGCAACAGCAATAAATAAGCTTATTTTTTCCTGCAGGCAAAAACCCATTGTTTCTTGGCTGCTACTTTTCAAAGCAGACCATTTCTAAACAAGCTTCTTCGGACTGTAGAAGGACCAACTTGGCATCCCAGTAAAATTGCCAGATGCTGCTGTTGCTCTAGTGTAAGGGAAGATCACATTGATCTCAGTTCTGAGTAACTGCTAGGCAACTAAAGGCCTCTCTCAAACTGGCTAATGTTAGGAGAGCAATGAACAACAATGGTGTTAATGGTAGCGAATCAGAATATCAACATAGAGTGAAAACAATAATAATACGTGTCCAGTGAATGAATAAGGATTTAACACTGGATTTTGTTATAATTATTATTAGAATTATTACCATAAATATAGTAATCAGGGTTCAGTACATTACTGTCTATTGTAACATTATATAATGGGTCAGGCCGTTTTAACTCTATTTACTATTTCATAGTATCATTTATTAAAAATTTACTAAAAATCCTCAGTCGTTAAAGTGAACAAACGTTGATTTGGCGATAAATGTCTGAATCAATCGTAAGTTCGGTATTAGGGGCAAAATCGAGTGAATTTGCTACACCCTAAGTAGTACACTACATAGTAAAATAGGAATGAATGTAGACATAACTAAAGAGGTCCTGTCACAGTTCTGAAACTTAAATTCCTCTAAATAGTATACGTACTTGCTTTGTACTAAATTTAGCTTGATTTTGCTTTCAAAGGACCATGCAAACCTGTGTTTGTGCATTGAGTGGGGTATTTCTTCACACATCCCCTCAGATCTTCTGTTCCAGTTTCTGTTGAGCGCATGCATCCACCCACAAAGGCAAAAGACACTGTACACAGTCTTCACTTTTCATTGCTTCAGGCTAAGGTTCTATCCTCCCCTTACTTACCACATGATTGTATCCATGCTGCTGTTGTTGCACGGAATGATGTAAAAGCTGCATCAAATCTGATCTGACTGGTCAGGTTGACTGGCATGTCTTGAAATTCAATTCTAATCTGATTGCAAAGTGTCTGATTCTGTGTGCGTTTTATCCATTCAGGCTGCATCGAGTCTGTCCGGCTCAAATTTATTTCGAGATCAAATTCGATTGGAGCAGCCTGTCGGAACATACTGATCAGAAGTGGTGTTAATGGAAAACCCCAAGCATACGAAAAAAAAGGTGCACACTTTTGCTACAAGTTTGCAAGCAGCTGGGACAATGCGTTGTAGACAGAGAAAAGTGAATGAAGAAATGTGGGAAGTCACTGCAAGTCTACAGCAAAAGCTCGCAACTGTGAAGCATGGTGGTGGAAGCATCATGGGTGCTGCTTTGTTGCCTTAATGTTTAAAGAAACACTTCTTGAAGACATTTAAAAAAGACTTAAGCCACCCAGAGAACTAGAGTACTATGAAAAAAAGCCTTCATTTGGTGATTTGTTGTTTCAGCAGTGGTATAATGACCCCATATAATTATTTCTCAGTCTATTGATTAAAAAAACACGATTTTCATGTTTTTTTGGCTGCTACTTTTCCAAGAAGACAATTTCTTCTTCGGACTGTAGCAGGACCAACTTGGCATCCCAATTAAATTTCCAGATGCTGCTGTGGCTTTAGAGTAAGGTGAGGTCACACTACATAATTGTCACTGTAACTTATATAAGCTACTTAATACTGCATACACTTTTCCAGAATTTACTGGTTGTATTTGAATAATTAAACTGAGAACTAATTATACAGATATCATTTTGGCCTATGATTTTTTTACATGAGAAAGCTCATAAAAAATCTACAAAAGCTTAAGACAATGTACGCAAGTAAATCAACAATGGGGTGATTTTAAAAGAAGAAAATTTTAGAAGGGCCAAGTCAGAGTCCAGAGCTCAACCTGATTGGGAGGTGTTGCCTTGAACAACCCAAGGAGGGTTGTTTTATTCAGGGCATCCTAGAAAAATCAAAAATATATAATACCCGGACAAAAAACGTATGTGTTTAAAGTGGTAGCAACTTAAATTCGCTGTGGATAGTGTTGCACAGGGATGGCTGGAGTATAAATATCATATCATAGCTTGAGCCGAGGTGGTACATTGAAGTCAATCCCTTATTTGACGCATGGAAAATTGGTGTTAATTATAATCAAAAGAGTGTTTGCATATAGTGTGCCAAAGGCCATAGTGTGATGTAAGTAAGTGAATTTGCAGGTGTACTGAAGTTCACGATCATACAGGTCTACAAGTAGTAAGCTCTTGTCAGAATTATTATTAGTCTGTGGTGTTATTACACACGATTAGGTACGTTTCAGTCACAAGTGACTAATAGTTTGTCTGGCATGTATATTTTAAGTATAATTTGGAAGAAGTTCTACCAGTAAACAATTATTTAAAAAAATATTTAAAAAGCTGCTGCAATTCCATAATGTGTCTGCAATTCTAAATTCAGTTTAAACCAGTGCATGTTTTCCTAATAATTAATGCAGCAATCCAGATCGTCCCAAGTGGAAAATTATGTGCGGAAGCTGCTACACTAATTACAGACACTACTGGCAAACTTAAAAATAAAAGCTGTGATCACTTCAATCGGTACCTGAAAGGTCAGAGGTCTGACTCCTAGCGATTCCCACAGCGGTCAGGTTGCCAGTTTCACAAGCCGACGTCATTAGCACAAATGTGAGCGCCATTACAAGGAAATATTGCTACTTTATGACACGGAGCATCCATTACATAATTAATCGATTACCACAGCTGACTCTAATTAACAAGCCAGCGATAATACGCTTGTAAAGAGGCAGCAGTTCGAGCTGATCTGTCAGTCTATCAAAGATAATGAATAATATCTGGCGCTCAAATCTATTTCCTGATGGTTTGCTGAATTAAACATCAGCCCTGATACTGCATGATGACTGGAAGAACAGCTGGATTCCGGCTGATTCATGGCCACGAAGATGTGACTCGTATCTGCATTATTTAAAATGCAAACTGCTTCTCACACAGGGTTGTGCCATAATTACTGCACTAGGGAGGTGATGATGACAACAACAATAATGCTTCCTGACTAAACTTTTTATTATTATAGACCAAGTAAGGAAAAATCAGTAACAATAACAGCTTTAACAAATCTCTGACTATTAAATATTCTTTCATTTCTTTTTTGCTGTTCACTTTTTCTGTACATGTCTACAAGACTAGTTTCTTGCTTAGTTACTTTTTTGTTATTCTGGTATTTAATTACCCCTGCTTATTTAAGTAAGAATTCTTTTCTTTTTCTTCCAGTCTCACATTTTTTTTCCAATTCTTTCTTCCCTAGATGAATGTTTTTTTTTTTATTTTAGTTTTTTTTTTTTAAATTGTTTCTTCCATTATTAATATTCTCATTTTTGTTAGGATTGCACAATTATTATTCAAATAAATATGCAAAGAATGCATATATACTTTTGTTTTCTTGTATTTTTTTATATTCCAGCCATTTTCTTTCCTTTTCAATCGTTTTTTCAATCCTACATCATTAATTTTAAGTCATTATTTTTTCTTACATCTCAATATGATTGCTATATTACATTTTTCATATTATTTTTTTATTTATATATATTTTTTACGTTAATTTATTACTATATTTTAAATGCTGTTATGCAGGTTACAAAGAAAAACCAACCAAATACCAGGTTGCATGTTGATCCATGTTTGGTTGATGCCAATCTGATGCAGTGCTGGTTTAGCTGGTGAACTTACTGGTCTTGCTGGTCTTGCTGTCTGACCAGCTAATCATTATCATACAATATAAGATACAATATAAGCTGGATTTTACTGTGTTTCAGTGCGGATATTGTCATGGCTTGCTGTTTATTGGCATAGAGTGAACAGGTCTAATTATACTGGTTAAGAGTAAAATCTTAAAGTTTTAAGAATTAGCGTTTACAATGTTTTATCGACTCTCAAAAAAGTATAATGTAATTTGTTTTCATGCATTTTTTTTATTAATGACTTTTAAAATATTAAATGTATGGAGACAAATTGAACACCTATAACATAGCAAAGGTGTTGTTTTTACATTATCTTTAGCAAGTTACTCTAATGTATGCAGGGTGGTATCCAACACCCCACTGTTACCCTTATTAATCCACTTCATCATTTATTATTTTACTATTTATTCATTTATTCTATTTATTCATTTTTTTTTCTGTTTGTAGAAACAGCTGAGAGAAATGGAAGAGTATGATGAAACACAGTCCAGTGTTTTAGATTACCTGGAGAGGGCAGACTGACATCATAATTCAGCTTCCTCTTACCCCCTTCAGAGTACTGTTCTATAATCAGTGTCTGTCATCATAATAAAGCAGAGGTGAGCAGCACTCTGCAGTGCTCACCACTCCTTCTCACATCTATTTTTTAATTCTTTTCCTTCCACTCTTTATTTTTATTTATTTTCCTTACCGTTATTTATTGATGTTTTTCTTTGTGAAATTTCTTTTTTCTTTTTTCTACATCACTTTCCTTTTGCTTTATTTGATTAATTCTCCCTAACACTACAGCCTCCTTACTTTCTTTCTTACATAATTTCATTCTTTTCTTACTTTATATTTTCTCTTCGCTGTACTTCTTGATTTTCTCTTGTTGTTTTCTTTCTCTCATTTTTCTGTCTTTCGCATACTTGGCTTTTAAGAAACATGTTTAACCCTTAACTGCTATAAATTTACATTAAAGTCTTTTACTAGACAACCTTATTCAGAGCGACTTAAAACGGATACAATCCAAGCAATTGTGGCTGTAGGGCCTTGCTCAAGGTGGGATTTGAACCCTGGACCTTCTGGTGCATAATCCAGTATCTTAACTGCTAAGATACCTCAGTTGGTGGGTACGATGGGCACAATATGGACAATTTTATCATCTTTGCTCAGCAACCACTGTTGGACCCTTGAGCAAAGCTCTAAGCAATCAACTCAGTTGTGAGTATTTTGGATATAAGCTGCAGATCTGGTGCTTTTCCATTCACAAATCTTACATAATTGAAAGATCAACCATATTTTATGTTGCTGGACCATTGTGGCTCCGTGATTAAGGTAATGAACTATTTTCCATTGGGTTAATCGTTTAAACTGTCACTTCAAAGCCCTTGAGCAGTGTCTTTAGACCATAGCTTTGGATTTAATGTTTAAATATGCTTTCTGTAACGGTATGGGACCAAATCTTGGCATCCACCCATAGGCCACTGTTGGGCTCTTGAGTATCTCCCATTAACTGCTTAGCTCAACTGCAAATGACTTGGGTAAATAAAATACTATATCAAACAATGAATTTGAGTCTAAACAGGCTTTCAGATTTTAAACGTCAATACTTGTAGATCCTCCATGTTGCTGCTTTAGTGGTTTCTGTGATTCTATTAGTTTAACATTGTCTGCTAGACACTAAATGTAAATGTCAGCGTTTGTTCAGTGTGTTTAGCGGTGGAATAAGGGGGAAAAAAATCTGATTTGAAACCGAGGGGGAGGAAGCGAAACAGATCCTGCCTCTAATGACTGCATTGTGATTCCTTCCATCCAATAAAGTGCATTCCTGCTCAGCAATTGGATGTAACTGCTCTGAAATGTGATTGCACCTCTGAAAGGAGATATTGTTTCTCTCCGTGGCACCTGTGACCCGCCGTGCTCGTCCAGCCGGGTAGAAGCGAAAACGTCTGCTAGCCGGCCTGACTGCAATCTGCATTCAAAAGCTCTTGCTAGTCAGAAATGTAATTTACAGGAGGATGGAAATGCTGAATGGATGAAAGTTGCTGAATTCCGTACGATGACTGGAGATAAGTAGCAGTGCTGGGAGAGATTGCTATTGAATCTCTCTGCTCAGCGGGGTTATGATCATGTCTGCCCCACACCTATTAGATTTATTAGAAGCTCCCGAGCTTATAAACTCAAAAAGCATAATTTGACTGGCTCACGAAGAAGACGCATTAGTCTTCACACAGTGCTTTAGAAATGCAGCAGCTTATGGTAAAGTCATTACACACACTCATGATGCCTCAAGCTGACTGTGAGCGAAAAGAGTAAACTAAATATCAAAATATCTAGAGTAATGCAGTTAGTAAAAGGGAGCTTAAATAATGTACAGAATAAACCTTGCCACCTCCAAACTATACTGCTCACAAAAATGAAAATTAAATATCCCCTCATTTTTAAAGAGGGTGACAGAAAGTGTGGCTTTAATCCACCAACACTATACAGAAAAGAAAATTAAATGAGGTTAAAGAAAGAAAAAAAATGAAAGAAAGACAGAAAAAACTGAATGATGGAAAGATAAATAAGGAAACTGTGAAAGGAATAAAGAAAATGGAAAACAAGGGGAAAAAAAAATATGATGGTTAGGCAGAAAGAAAAAACAAAGAAATAAAAAGAAAGAAATTAAATGATGAAAAAAGAAGGAACAACCTGTAAGGAATAAAGAAAAAAAAGTCATAATTATAAATAAACACAAAATATGGAAAACAAACAAACTGGTAAGGAAAATACTGAAATAAAATATTGGAGAGAAAAATAAAAAAAGAAAGAAAAAATACTATAAAAGAGAAAAACATGTACAGAGAAAGAAAAACAGAAAGGAAAAATTTGGACAAACAGGAAAAGAAAGAAAACACAAGGAAAGCTTGGGCCCAACAGTGGCAGTTCAAGTTCTTAACCTGTTGTGGAACAGTCTAGTGCTTAAACCATTTCAGCCCTCACGGCCCAACGAAAATAAACGTTAATCTAGCTCATATCATTTTAGCTACAGTATATACATAGACAGAACCAAATCCTCAATAGAAGACACTTTATTTGGAAAAGTTCCTCACTCTTCCAACAGATCATAAGCAAGGTTAATGACTCAGTTGTGGTTTGAGCTCCACTGTCTGCTTTTTGACTGCAAGTTCCAATCTCATTGTGCATTACATTTGCTGAAGTGGAGAATGTGCTGTTCTTGCTTTCGCATTTCTCTCTCACACACACATACAAAACACTGTATGTTCTCAGAGGGTGTACATTCCACCAATCACAAGTGATCACGTCACCCCACACTGGTGCAGGTGCATGTTGTGGCTTCATTTCAAACCGCATGTACCATATTAAATAACAACAAATTTCTTCACCACCAGTGGCGTCATTATTTTGATCAGACACAACCTGCGTTTAGGCACAGAAACAACAAATGTGGCGTTATATTATTAGAGATATTTGCTGACAGAATGTAGAAAATGATATACTGTTGCATTCTGTATGTTCAGTATATAGGCCTATAGATGTAGCAGGTGCAATGTTTAGAATGGTAAATGTAAGATTAGTTTGTAGTATATGGTACATTAAGTAGTATATATACTGTAGGTAGCATATAGTATAAGGTAGAGTGCTGTGCAAATGTCTTAGACCATCATCATGGGTATATAGCATTGTATTCCTATTGTATAATGGTTATTTAATTCTTAATTGTTAGGGTTCCTACCTCTCGCCCCGGCGTTCTGCCGTCCTGGTCGATTGCCGAGCACCTGCTTCTCTCGTTACCTAAGTGCGGTTTCTAGCGTTGTTCATGTTCATGGCCAGGTCGCGACTCCACCCGCGCACCCGACCACCGGCACGCTCGCGCACACACGCGCACACCTTTGTGGTCAGTTGGTTACGTCCTGGGGATTATGGTGCCGACGCACACGTACGAGGGGAAACCCCCGAGGTACTAAGCATTTTAGGGACACATTGAGCTCCCCTGAGCTTGCGCTCATCCCATCCTCAGCATCTATTGAGTCTCACTCCAGCCGGCTGTGCGCCCTGATTGAGAAGTGCTCGACTTACTCGCGCTATACGTGTGCCCGAGCTCATGCTCGCCCTCTGGTGTTTCGGAATACCTCCGTGCCTCGCAATTTGGGAGACGTCCCAAATCACCGCATTATCGTGTGCACGTTTGCACCGTTTTAGCGTTTCGCGCCTTTTGCAATCAGTTTTTTTTCCCCCTTTTCTCCCTTTTATTTTTTTCTATATTATTTTTCTATTATTATTATTATACGTTGTGGGATTCCGTCACTTCCACATCTTTGGGTCCTACCACATACCGTAACATTAATAGTCTCTTTATTAGAATATAATCAGAAAATACAGGAAACGTGTTAGCAGTGATAGAGATAACTGGAAAGAAATTGAGAAAAAATAGTTTCTATGGGCTACAGTGGCAAGTATTGTATGACCTGCACTTTACACTTTAACAAAACAAGCAGCATCTGGCAAATTCATCAGCATGCTCAGTTCACTCTTCTACAGTCCAACAAAGCTCGATCAGCAATGGTCTTTTTTGGAAAGGGAGTAGCCAAGAAAGCACTTTTTCACAAGCGGGAACAGTGTGAAAAGGCTAAGATGTGCTTAGCAGGATATGGGGGCTCCTGGCCATTCATTTGAAATTTTGGAGTCCCCGAGCTAATGAATCTCTAACAGCCTCTCACTTTTTTCCTGAGTTTTTTAGACGCCTTTATATGGAATGGTGCCAACGCAAATAACCAGATAATTAATCCAGATCAAATTGTAATAAAAGGGATGGGTTTTTGCATCTCTTATGGTGCAGGATGGTCTGATTCAGAAAGGTGTTTGTATCACATGATGCTGACCAAGGGGTCAAATCAAGACTTGATCTGCTTGATCATGCCAATCAGGGGTGCCTTCAAGCTACAGAACAGGTAGAAGTATAAGATACTAGACAAGTAGATTTTAAAATTCAGAGTACCGTTTCTGCTGTGTATTTATGTTTATTATCAGATTCCCATCAAAAATCTAGCATGGCTTTCCCATGACCCTGACTAAAAAACAGGCAGATAACTGAATGAACAAATAAATCATTAACCTGTGGTCTAATTGACTTAAAATATATTGTATGTTATAGTGGAAGATCATATAAACAAGGTTGCAAAAGATTTTATGATTATATTCATAGAAAGCCCAAAAAGTGGCCTGGGTCAATGGGACTTCCATTGCGAAAGCTGCGAATAGAATAAAAGTCCCGCTTGATTCCATGATGCTCGAATTAGTGCCTGAGCTGAGAATGTGTGAGCGGGAGCGCTGAGTGATGAGTGTGTGGTGCAATTTGCCGGTGGAACCAACCTGTCAGACTGCGCCGGTGAGAGGACGGCGCAAAACACCTGGGACACTCAAACGGTACTGTCAAATCAAATGGCATCACCACTTTGAAGTGCTGACTCTCCCTGTGAGGCGGAGAGTCATTAACACACACGCTAGTGCAAACACCCAAACAATGAGGTGCAAAGACATGAGGGTTCCTTCAATTTGCAGGTCATTCACAACCTGGTTAGATGGATTGATCCAGAGTGCTTTTGGACAGAGCATAGGTCCCTTCTGTACATGAGTGAATAAAACACGTTGAGTATTGTATTATAATCATAAGTCAAGTTCAAGCTGCAGCCCCGCAGTCAAGCCCCTGCCTGGGCAAAACCCTGTTATTGTTATTATTATTATTAACATTATCAATAACAATAGTGTTATATTATCCATGCATCCATCCAATATCTGCCACTTCACCCACACGGGGTCGAGGGCCAGCCGGTGCCCATCGGGCAGCACTGGGCGCAAGGGCAAGAACAACCCTAGACGGGGCGCCAATCCATCATAGGATACACAAGTGCAGTCATGCACACAGTCACACACTAAGGGCCACTTTAGAGACACCAATGAACCTAACACACATGTCTTTGGACTGTGTGAGGAAACATGCAGACACGGGGAAAACATGCAGACTCCAGACACAAAGGACCCAGGTCAAAGGATCATTCATTGCATTTTTGGACCACTGCTAGCTTTGCAATGGGCAGGTTTGATGTTAAGGCCATTGTTACACCTCCGACCTGTTTTCTCACAGGATATGCATTAGTGTTCCCATGACCTTTACAACGAATAAGGGGTTAAAAATCCTAATCATACAAAATGCATCGTAACCTATAGCCCTTACCCCAACCAGGTTCGGTAAAACAAAGCATTAGAGGTCGGCATCAGTTACTTTGTGTCTCCAGGTTTGGCATTTAGGATGGACTAAGATGGTCTGGGAGACCAAGAGAAGGGTCTCATGGCACAGACCAGGGGTGATCCCCATTACAATGAAATGGTGCCAATTACATTTACGGCATTTAGCAGATGCTCTCATCCAGAGCGACTTACAGTCTTACAATTCAAGCAATTGTGGGCTAAGGGCCTTGCTTAAGGACCCAACTGTGGCTGAGGTGGGATTTGAACCCTGGGCCACCAGGTCCACAGTCCAGTGCCTTAACCACTAGGCTACCCAGTCCCAATCAGATAGATCAACATCAGAAAGGGGTAAAATGAAGACTAATTCTGGGCAATGACCTAAAGAGGGTTTTTCAGACAAGAATCACCCCATTTTTTTATTAATTAACATAGAAACCCTGGGATTCCTCAGAGATAAATCATCAGGTTTGAATATGATTGCTAGCATAACGGCACTTGGCTCTCACTTTGTAATTGCTTCGTCAATGTTGCGTGTCAAGCAGAGTCCATTAAACTGAACGTGAACCAGAGAGAGCTGGAGATAAAGAGGAAAGATATCCAGCGGCTGTGCAGATTGTGGAATCCGAGAGCATGCTTTCATCTTAAACGTGCCGCTATTAGGAAACATTCCAGAGGCCTACTGTGGAATTTCAATTACACACCACATACAGTAAGTAAACACACAAAGAAGATAAAGAGTCCGTCTGCCCCAGTGCCAGCCATGATGAGGGACATGTGTTCCACTGCTGAGTTTCCATCTCATCATGGAAAACATCACAAGGCCTGGAACAATTAGCAAAAATTAAATACACTATTTTCCACTTACCCCAAATGAAGCTGGGGAGCATTTGAGTTGGAGACATGGCTGCCTGAGGCTCAAGTTACACGGACTCTTAATCAGGAGATTGCGAGCTCAAGTCTCACCCGCACCACTGCCAATGACTGGTCCTTGAGCAAAGTTCTTAATCTCACTTGCTTGGATTGTAATCTCTCTTAACTCTAAGATAGTGAGGAGTGATGGTGATAGCTCAGTAGTCCTGCTTTACTGACCAGAAGGTTAAGGAGTTTAATAAATTACCACTGCTGGACTCTTGAGCAACACCCTTGGACATGATTTGCTTAGTTTGTGTTAACTGGTGGTTTGGCTTGGTGGTTTGACGTGTAGCGCTCACAGTAAGAAAGTTGTGGGTTCAATCCCGAGATAGGGTGATCTGTGTCCTTTCTGTGTGGAGTTTGCATGTCGTTTGCACTGGATCACAAAAATTAGGTGATGTTTCATTATGTGATACTTTTTGAAATATCTCTTAATTTTTGTGAGCAGTATACAAGTTCAGTGCTTCTTAAAGTCTTAATGAGTTGTGAACAGCAAACTGATCTGCTGATCTGCAGTAGAACCAACCCCAACGAGCACTGAGACCCTGGACCTGAGATCGGATACTGTACAGAAAAGTAAGAACCTAATCCTGAATCTGGATACGGACACAGGCGTTATGAAGGACCAGCCATGGGACTGTGGTGGCCTAGTGGTTAAGTTACTAGGCTTTGGACCAGATGTTCCAGAGATCAAATCCCACCTCCAACAATTTGTTAAACTGCCACTGTGGAGTTTTTGAGCAATGCCGTCAGCCCACGATTGCTTGGATTGTAAGGTTGTATTAGTTATAAGGAGCTCTACACTGGGGTGTCAGATAAATTAAAATAGCTGCTTTTGGTACCATTAACCAAAGCAACAAAGCATGCATTGTACACCAGACTTATGGTGGCTAACAGGTAATAAGGAATTACCAATCGATCGTTAAAACCAAAACACTTACAGACTCCGATGTCTGTTTTCATATGTGTGTACAGATGCTTAGTCCCATAGCCCGAGGCTCCACCCTAGGGCTGCAGGACCCGGCGAAGGGGCAGTGGGATAGGTGAGAGATATTCAGGTCATTATTCCGAGCTTCTCTTGATGTTTGGGTGCAGCTCCAGGCGAGTTCTCGTGGCTCGCTTTCCCCTCCCTAGTGCCTTTCTCATCGTCCTCTCCCCATTCCTCCCTCAATGCCAGTCTATAGGAGACAGTATGAATCTACTTAAGCGTGTGAATTTTTAATAATCCTCTCTTAGAGGCAGCAGACACATGGAGTGAGGAGTCGGCACGGGATAACAAGCCCCGCTGGAGAAACGAGCTTCGCATTCTTCTCACTGTTCATACACATGCATGGCCAGTACTGTTCCTACTGGAGAATACACACCAGGCTTCCATCATAGTGACTGGCTGAACAACTCTGCGTTGTCTTTATCGACTGCTGTATAAACAGTGTAGTTCCAATGCTTCATTATAAACCTTTAATCTTAGCTTGGCTTCTCACAATACTAGCATCTGTCTCCTTGTCTTTCTCACGCAAGAGTCTTATGTAAGCAACACAACCACTGCAGGAGTCCTAAGACCTTCTGAGACCCCACAAAGCACAAATGGATCACAAAAAAGTGCCAAAATCTTTGCATACTCCCAAATTCCCAACACTGTATTTATGTGAACATAATATCGATATGTTCCTTTTTTTTTGTCCCGACCGACATCGGCTGTCGTACAATAAAGAACAAAGTGTTTAAGGAACTGTCCCAATTTGTTACCACCCTTACCATTTCTGTTCTATAGGCTCCGTGGGAACATTGTAAAATAGTGGATGCGGGACTATTTTGGGACGCATTCCATAACTCATGGTTCTAAAAATAAAACATTTCAAGAACGAGGCTCATGTTAAAAACAGATTTTAGTTCCACTTATTGGTTCTTACAAACCTAGTTTATGCTTCAAATACAAGGCTGTGACTAGTGCAAAAAATTTGTATCATTAGGTCATTGGGCTGATGCATTAAACCAGGTTAGACTTGGCTTGCATGCATCCAAATACAGTAAAAAAAAAAAAAGAAAAGCAGACAGAGGCGCAGGTATGTTTGTTAACATGAGGTCAGTACTGGTTTACAACAAAACAAACTGGTTTACGGAGCCTCACAAACACACCTAGAACGCAATTAATGCACCCGGAGCCCTGGGAATTTAGGAAAAGACTCTGGTGCCTTGTTCAGGGTGTATCTCTGCCTACACTCACTGAATTCCAGTATAGGCTCTGGATCCCCCTTTTGATTCGAAATAAAATAGGATGTAGGCTTGCAGTCCATACATACATACACACACATGCATAGTGCCTGAAAAAGCGGACAGAAACGAATTAGTCCTGTGTGTGTTGTCGTGCTGGGTTGGATAATACAGCTCACTTATTCACAGCTATCAGTGTGTGTGAGCAGCATGCGGCAGGGGCAGCAAGGCCCTAAACAGGGGGGAAAATCATGATATCAGCCACACACACTCATTATACACCTTTCATCTCTGTCTGGTTCACACCTTCATAGGGAAAAAAATAACTTACCTTGGCCTGGCTCCCTCCTTCTGTACATTAATGACTCACAATAATACCTGTGTTCGCATGCCCCTAGGTGTTTCACACAGTAGTTTGAATGTGTGTGCGTGTGTGTGTGTGTGTTATATGTGTCTCTATCAAACCACAAAGACACACTACAGTCTAGGGAGCTCCAAAATAATCATAATGCTTCACCTTAAGCATTACGTTTTTACAAAATGTCACTGTGTTGCTGAAATTAACAAAAAAAATATTAAAAAAGAAAATTGCATCTGGCATAAATCTGACAATTGAGAGCCAGTAAAGAAGTACAAAACTAAATTATGATGTTATTTCAAACAGGTGATGTCTACAGGTGATTATAGTAATGATTTGGTACAGAAGCTGCATCAAGAAAAGGCAATGGGCAAGTGATTACTTATTGAACACTACAACACAGTACATTCACAACTGACACTTAAAACTCTATGTCCATTTTATTATTTTGGCATTTTATTATCTATGGCATTTTATTATTTTTTCAGGGCTCAGAGGCATGAGTCTATGATGGACCATCACACAGGGGTGTAAAACATTTTGTCTTTTTTGTTTTATTTTGAAAAGTGGATAACTTCTGCTCTGAACCCAAGACGAAAGGACCATTCAGACTTTTGGACAAAGAATTCCCCCCATGCTATGGCGCTGTTTCAGTGCCCTATGCGAAGGTCATTAACACTTCTGTGATGGCAGCATTAATGCAGAAAAATACATTGAGATCCTAGAGCAACATATGCTGCTTTCAGGACTTCACCGTTTCTAGGAATGTCCATAAATTTTTCAACAAGACAATGCAAATCCACATGCTGCACACATTACAAAGGCATGGCTCTCGAAGAATGGGGTACAGGTACCAGACTGGCCTGTCTGCAGTCCTGACCTGTCTCCAATACAGAACGTGTGGAGAAATTTGAAACCAAAAAGAAGACCCTGTGTTGTTGCACATCGTAAAGCATTTGGAAGAAGCAAGGAAGAATGGAGGAAAAATAACGCCTGAAACACAAAATAATACAAAAGTTAAATGCTTTAACTTTATTTGGAATGTCTTGCAAGCCTGGAATGCAGGAATGGATTTCAATTAACAAATGAAAGGAAGTTGATCAGACAAAACATGAAATATCTCAGCCTCATACTGTCTACAATGAAATATGAAATAAAAATCAGTAAATGAATAAAATAAAAGTAAATGAAGGAATCCCTGTGTGTTTTTCATACTGTTTAAACTTTTTCAGATTTTGGGTTGTACTCAATAAGTGCAAAGAGTTACTTTCCACCTTTGTGCAAAGGTTAGGCCTGGGATTAGGGATTAGTTTGTGTATTTACCAATTACAAAATAATTTGCCATGGTTTTCTGTAGCCAGATTTCCATCTGAACAGTTGTAATACGACAAACACAGTAATATGATCAGTAGTGGGGACAGATCAGGACTGCAAACCTGTGCAATGTTATATTTCTTCATAATCCATCTCCTCAGCCAGACCATGAAGTACCCTCTCACTCCCATTGTGGGTGATATGATGAGTAAAAAATGCCCAACCAAATGTCATTCCCTCCCTACAGGAATCTCTTGACCTCATTAAACTCTAATCTAGCATGGTAGTGCGCTAATATGACAGTACGGGCACAACAGCATGTGATTTTAGACACAGCCAAGGGTGCCAATTCCAGGGATTAGCGATATTTAAACAGTATTTGATTCCTGGTAAATAAAAAGGATGCTTGCAGTTTAACAATATAAAAGCGTAATCTGCTGAAAACAGAACTGATCCGAGCAGACCGACGACGTGCTCCTACATAATGCAGCTCTCCCGCTATCTGGACCCAGTGAGCGTTAATACTCATCTCAGAGGGTGGGAGGATAGCTGGACATGGTTCTGTGGTTTTCCTAAAGCTCACTGTGTCCACATTTCCCCAATATAAGCAAGGTGAAAAGCAGAAAATTTTGAAGTGCTCACTAGATCAGTGGTTCATAACTGAGGTAACATCACGACTGAACTGTGTCCGTCATCGGTAACCCACAACCCTTCTATTCATCTATTTCATTTAAGAAATGAATACTGCAGTAACAGGTTCTGACTTTACCTTAAGACACGAGACAAACAAAACTGCAACAAGCACATAGAAATTGTGAGTGTGCTGTGGCAGTGTGTGTCGTGGAGCTGAAACAGTGACCTCCTACCCAGCTCCAGGAGCTTTAAGTCTTCATGCTGCATTATCACAGCATTTGACACAGTTTTGAAGTCCTGCGACCCTGACTGGGAGAAATCTGCACTAACGTGTGAGGAAACGTGAGGAATAAATGAAAGAAGGGTGTAGGTAGAAACAGAAAGATATTCAGAATAGCAGTTATTATAGCAGGTTAATGGTTCAGATTGGGTGATATGGGAGGTAAATAAATGTTATAGATACAAATATCACTTAAACTTTCATTCGAGTTTTTGGCCTTGACCATAGCGTACTTATAGACACCCATTCATAAACATTCTATATAAACGTTCTGTGTATGAACGTACCTTTTTATGACTGATTTGATAGATTTTGGTAGTTGACTGCATCTATTTGTGTTTGTCCTGGCTGGCAGAGGGCTGTTTGTTATTGTTAGCATGAACCACAGTGGTATGGTCACAAACTGACATCATGTGTGAGTCGAGATTGATGCCCCCTAGGGAGTAGTTGGAGGTATGGAGGCTAGGATGGATGATTATACACTTCTGTTTGCATAAACTGGAAATCCAGAATGGAGAACACTCACAGGTGTCACACTATTCCCTCAGGCTACAAAAGCAACCAACAACATGTGCGCACACACACACACACACACACACACACACACACACCGGCATACATGTACTTCCACCCGCACACAGAGCTGGTAAACCATGTTTAAATTCTGAAACGCTGCAATGTTCATCAAAGTGTGCGATCGCACAAAACAGGAAATGTGTTGAACAAGCAAGTGTGGTGCACCTGTCTGTTCAGCGCAGCGGAACGGCTGTTTACTCTGGTAAAAAGAAAAAAAAAACACTTTGACAGCTCTTACAGACTTAAAGCACCGGCGACTAGTTTAAAAAGTGAAAGTAGTACACACTCTTAAAACTCACACCAAACGTAGTCAACTAGCCCAGGCAACATGGTGTCCGATGTCTTACTACCCAAGATACACTGCCTACGGAAAATCATCGAACCCTGTGAAAATCTGTCAGTATAACAGGAAATAAAGATGTCTTTTAACTCAGGATGTTGTAACCATATACAGCTGGTTTAATTGAAAAAAGGCTTAGCATGTGCACTCTAACTGCCACAAATGAGCCAATTCTTTATGTCATACGTTGATGTTTTGTTTACTTATTCGCAGTTAAATTTATTTAAATGAATATTGATTTCGTGTCGAGCATTTCCTACTTCTTACAAGTAGTGCCGTCCGGGATTTATTTACTTGTAAGTAAAGGTTTAAGGGATTAAAAGGTGATGCTACTTTGCTTGTTCTGGAAATGAGTGTTTCTTCAAGTGCACTTATACCTTCTTGGTTGTGTGCAGCCAGTGAGGTGTGTTTATTAATGCTTATAATTAATTGTGCTTGTTTGTTATCGCGATGATGTATTTTTCCTGGGCGAAGTGATATGTAGAACATGTTTTCAGTGCTATCTCTGATAGATTTATGTATTGCCTTTGCACAGTTCTCTTGTGAAACTTCTGTCAGCGATCATTCCAAACAACAACGTGTCCACATAACATAATATAGTCATTAAATGTGGCATACCAGTATTAGGAAGAGGAAGGTGATAGGCACCATCTTACCTTTGGCTGTCTATTCAAACATAATGACTGTTCGATCAATTAATCTAACAAGAAGGGCAAGTCTTGCTTTGTTGTTACTGAACCATGGTGAAGGGGTTTGAGTATCTTAATGATGTCATTAGCTATACTGTACAGGGAAACCAAAAACATGCAGGTCATAGCAGAGAAATCCGACTAAAAAAAGACAAACACCACTGACATATCACCTCACCAACCCAAACAGGTTAGAAGTTGCCTGACCTATTACATGAGAAGCACAGAGGTCTAATACAGTACTGTGCAAAAGTTTTGGGCCACTATTTAAATAGTTGTTGTAGCAATCGTATAAGACCACAAAAATATTTAACCTTGGATTTGTCACACCTTAATACTCTTTCCCAGTGATCTCCATTCCAAGCTTTCTGGGCCTATTCACCCTGTTCTTCTAAAAATCTGCCACCCTTCCAAAAACACCATTCCAGATCAAGCTTCTTCAGACTGTAGAATGGTCAAGTTGGCATTCCAATGAAGCTGCCAGAAGCTGTTATTGCTCAAGTGCAATACGAGGTCACACTAAATACTTACCACTGTTGCCAATAGAAGCAGTTTGCTGATAATATTTTGTTTTTTAATACTTCGTACAAATTCCTGGTTTATTCTGGCTGTTTCCTAATAAGGAGACAGAGACGTAATTACATATGGTAATCATGTCATTGCTGAAATCTCAACATCTAAGACGTTTGAACAGTACTGTAGAAGTCTGGAGGTAATGATGTGGCTGGTTCAATCCTGGAAAAATGGCCAGCTGCTGATGCTAACAGAGAAAAATGGAAAGTCAGATGTTGCAAAAGGCAGTACACCATGGAACCTGGAATTCAGGATTCACAGTACAGTGAGCTTGATGTGGTCAAAGACGATATGCCTAGACTAAATATCAACCTCATGGGAAGTAGTGAGCTAAATAGGACTGGAATGGTTTGGCTCACATCAGACAATCATTCCTTGTTTTACAATGTACAGGAATCCCAATGGAAAGGAAAACAGAGTGGCATTCAATATCAATAAAAGACTGACAGTAGAAATAAATGATTAAATACACCTCAAAATGCAACTGCCCATCACTGGCAGTGTGTTTTGGCAGTCTTGGCTGACCATACACCCTACCGAACAGTCAATGTGGGGGCACTTTTGTTCAGTTTGACATGCTTTTGTTCACCCACATGAATATACCATTTATTACTCAATCACCATAATTGAGTTTACACCTCATTTTCATAATCAAACAACTGTTTTTTGACTTTTCATTTGCATTTGATGATCTTGTTTAATGAAATGAAGTCAAATGTTACTTTTTTAATTGCTTCATATTTCATTTTGAAATCTACCCTCATTTTTGTGAGCAGTGTATTAGCACGGCTGTGGAGAAATGTAAAATGGAACAGTATTTTGAGGATCTGCAGCATCTCCAGGACACAACATCAAAACGAGATGTGATAGTTATCATATGGGATTGGAATGCTAAAGTTGGCAGTCAAAAGACAGGCAGGTTTGGACGTGGAGTATGAAATTAACTGGGCCATAAGCTTCTTTCATCAGCTGAAGATATGACTATTCACATGGATGTCATCAAACAGGCAAAACCTAAATAAGATTAACTATATACTGTGCAGCCAAAGGTGAAGGACAACCAGACCTGGAACTGATGAGAGGACAGATCATAAGCTATTTATCCATGGGAATATATCTTGTTTATCAAGAGACATTTCTGACATTGTTTAGAAGGCAGCGATAGAATAAAGAGACCAAGAAGGCACGATGGTTGTGTGCCAAGGCTTTAGAAAGTTGAAGTAGGAAGGAAAGTGATAATATACAGCGAATAGCAAGAAGTGACAAGAAAGAAGAAGCTTACACAATGAGCACAATCAGCAGCTGGGTGCATCAACAGCTGGTCTTTTCAACTTTTAAACTAGCCACATAATTAGCTCCTGCAACACCGTGCAAATGTCTTCGTTTTTGATTCTGGTAATGACATAATGACCATATGTAATTATTTCTCTGTCTCCTTATTAGCAGCCCTATTGGCAACAGTGGCAAGTATTTAGTGTGACCTCTTATTGCACTTGAGCAATAACAACTTCTGGCAGCTTTATTGGACCAACTTGACCATTCTACAGTCTGAGGACGCTTGATCTGGAATGGTCTTTGTGGAATTGTGACAGCCAAGAAACCACTTTAAAAAATAGAGACCAAATAAAACTTTCATGAGTGCATGGATCTAACAGAAACAGCAGAAGAGGTGGCAAGAACATGTAAACAAGCTCTACAGGCAGGATCTTAACATCACTGTCACCCATGAAAAATCATCTATGGACCTCGACCCAGGCATCCTGAAAAGGGGAGTTGAATGGGCCCCTAGAAAGCATTGCTAGTAATAAGTCTGCTCTTGTGGCTTGCGAGAAGGAATGCACACAAACCTGCCTTATTTACGGCCAGAAACCTACACTGACTCAAAACAGGAAAGGAATTAAACAAATAATTTATTTAACAGAACTAGAGACTAACAGGAGAGAGAGAACCCTGTAGGAGGCAGTGGCAAACAGATGACGGACAGCAAGAGTGGAGAGCTGGTGTAACAACAGCCATCGCTTGTGTGCTCAAGATGCAGGTTTCTAGTTCAGAAGTTGCCTGTATAAACAAAAGGCCAGTTACCTGCTCGAGGCAAAAGTCACAAGACACCTGCTGCATCCATTGTTGATGTTTCTTGGTCGGTATCGACAACTGTCGCTTTCATCCACAATCCCAGTTTCCCAGAATTTGGGTATAAGGGATATAACAGTGCTGTGTGAAATTGGGGATCTTTCTGGGTGTTGGTTGTTGAAGATGCTGCTATGATACGGCAGCTGAGTTCCCCAAACATTAGAATCTTTAATTCCATCTTTAGTTACCTGTGATGAACAACAAAAGTTTTTACATTTCTTTGTTCCTAACTTTTTAACCATGAGAGATTTTGCAAATCTCTTTCAAATCTCTTTACAAATCAATATGCGGCAATGGATTTCTGCGACAGCTCTGGCCCTCTTTGATATGCTACTTGGACACCTTCCCATTAGTAAAAAAATGCCCATTATGTAATATGGCTTTCAAGATGGCTGCCATCTTGTTCCAGACATAGCCTAAAATTCAATTCAATTAAATTCAGTTTTATTTATATAGCGCCTTTTACAATAGAGTATTGTCTCAAAGCAACTTCACAATATTACACTTTCCTA
>JAVSBV010146775.1:0-15689 GCA_033117975.1 Parotocinclus spilosoma | reverse complement strand
TGAAAAAAACTGTGCTTTTCTTTCAAAAATAAGGAAATTTCTAAGTGACCCCAAACTTTTGAACGGTAGTGTATAAACTTGCCCCCTGACACACACAAACTTTCCTTATCGCATAGAAGTAATACAATGTAAATATGTTTATTTCTGAAAATATAATAATGTGTGTATGTGTGCATGTGTGAAACATCTATGTTCCACAAACACACAGAAACAAACAAAATCAGTTTTTCTCTGTGGGACAGCAATAACATAAGAGACAAAGATGTTTTACTGACATATAGTAATGTGTGCGTGTGTGTGTGTGTGTGTGTGTGTGTGTGTGTGTGTGTGTGTGTAGTGGAAGATGAAGTGCTGTCCGTGTGACTCAAGGAACACAGAGGGTCGAAATGCCCACACAATTCAGAACGTTTTGGGTTCAGCTGGACCTGATCGTTGGTGGCAATCCAAGAAAGGTGTGCTATAACATTCCAAACAAAATGACACAGTACTGTATTTCTGTATAAATATAACCTAAAACAAGCAGCTAAAGAGAACCCTGTTAAACAGGTGAGAGGAGAATTTTATACATGGCCATTTTTATTTGAGGAAAATGATCCAATATTAAAAGTGAACTCTAGATTGCACTCAATGGGGTGACAATCAGGTGTAAATGGGGATGAAGCCTGATCTTTACAACATTCAAACGAATGAGTTGAGTTGTGGACAGGTTAAAAAAGGTTTAAAAACCATCCGTAAGGAATTTGGCTCCACCAATCCACAGTCAGACAAATGGAGGAATACAAGACCCTTGTTATCCTTTCCAGGAGCGGTCAACAAACAAAGATCACTCCATGAGTAAGCCATGTACTAGTTTGTAAAGTCACAAAGCAACCCGGGATAACTTCTAAGCAAGTAATGAACTCACATTGGGTAATCCTAATGTTCGTGAGTGTCAGGAGAACACAGAACAACAGTGATGTGGATTGATGAGAAGCAAGCAGAATGCCTTTCGCTCCGTCTGCAACTGCCCATCAGTTTGCTAAAGATCACTTGCAGAAACTAGAAGGATAATGGAAAGATTTTTTGTGGGCAGATGAGACAAAAATAAAACTATTTATTAAAATGAGCATTATAAGGAGCATTATGTCTGGAGAAAATAAAAACACTACATTTCAGAATAAGACATTTATAACAAACATGGCATAAACTGTAGTTTGTGTGTATTTTAAATAACATTAATATCTGAATAAAATAATATTATTAATGTGTGTGTTTGTAGATGTGAGTCCTGTCACTATAGAGTTGGACCTGAAGCAGCTGTTTCAGCTTGACACTTTGCTACTCCACTTTAAGGTAGACACACACACACACACACACACACACACAGAGTCATGAACGTCGGGGTATTGCGGCGTGAGAGGAATGAATGAAAAAACAAAAGGCAGACGTAAGCACAGGCGTGTTTAATATATACAGTGCAGGGTGAGATGAAAGTAGATTTATATACAGTGTTACTGAGGAAAACAGGAACGAAACACAAGAGGGGAGAAACCAGGCAAACGGGAAAGAGAGAAAGAGCAAGAGAAACCAGGACCGACAAGAAAGGAAGCACAGGAACACTGGGAAGAGACGAGAACCGGCGTCTAAGTGAAGACTGACCAGGGATTTAAACAGAGAAAGAAGCGCCACCCGCAGTGTGGGAGGGGAGGTGGCCAAGGAGAAGGCAGTCAGGCGAGATTGCTGAGAAGTAATTTCATTCTAATACACACACACACACACACACACACACACACACACACACACACACACACACACACACACACACACACACGGTGTCTATAAACATATGTTATGAGGACTAACCTTTGACATAATAACTGTAGCTTATTTATGTTACATAACCTCGACCTTAGCATTTGGGATTTGTGGTCCTCTAAATAAATGCTGCAGTTTTTCTTTTAAAAAAGTGTGAAAAAAATGCATTCACTCTCTCACACTCCAACAGGGTCCAAGACCTGATGCTCTGGTAATCGAGAGATCATTGGATTTTGGAAAGTCCTGGACTCCGGCACACTACATGGCTACAGACTGTAAATCTGCCTTTCCAAACATCCCCACTGACCCGAGCTACAACCTTAACACACCTTACTGCCACACACTCCTCTCCAACACCCGTAACCCCTTTCAGGACCAGAGGGTATGTATATACAAACACACACACACAGACACACACGAGTTTTGCCTAGTTAACCTAACAATAACCTAAAGAAATCACTTAGGCTGTTCTGGTTTTTTAAATAAAAGTTGTGGTTTTTATTAAAAAAAAACATTTAAAAGGAGAAGGCCTCACAAGTAAAATTGGCTAAATGTTACTATCATATGAAATCATTGGTCCTCAAAGTATAAGAAGACAAGGTACAAACATACCATCACACACACACACATACACACACACCTGATTTATATTTCTCAACATGTTGACAGTAACTGATTATCTCCTGTTTCATGTTTCTGATTGGTGACCTGTTTATCAGGTGTTCTTCCACCCGCTGAATCAGTTCTCTAATGTTAACCTTCCAGAGGAACACAAGATTGACAGTAAGCAACGTTCAGTCTCTCTGTTGTTGTAGCCAATTGGTTTAACCTTGATTGTGATTATGATCAGTTACTAATGACTAATTACATATAATAATCTTAACAAACATTATTATAATATTATAACATTATTATATTTCCAAATACATTTCTAGACTAATTATCATACCAGGGCGCACACACACACACACACACACACACACACACACACATTTTTTGAGGGGTACAGCTGTACCACTTTGCTTGCCAATCAGCCGGGGGACAAATAAAGAACAAATTAACACCTAAGAATGTGTATTAACTGCATTAACTAAACATATACGTATAAACATTTATGTATACGTTATACATTAAAATGCAGCATGTCTGATGTTTCTTAATGTATTGGTGGATGACTATTACTCCATGGAAAAAAACAAAAAAACTGGCGTAGACTAAAAGTGTTCAAGCTTTTGAAAACATGCTTAAACATTATGTGAAATTAATTGCTAGTAATGAATTTGTCCTGGAAAAATAATGACATGTAACTCAATGTCCTAAAGCACCTCTAAAATACAAGAACAGGACATACAAGGATAACAGCCAACAGTCCCGTAAATGCTTAATAAAAAAACAAAAAAAACAATTAAAAATCTAATTGTTGTGTTTATATGGAGTTCAAAAAATCTGTTTTGGAGATATCACTAAGGCACACGGTTTGGTTTAGAAACACAATCATTTTTAAATCATAGCGATCTATTTATTTAAAGCTTTATAAAATCTAGATTCTCCAAAAACTTGCAGGCAGTAAATAATCCTTTTTCGAAAAGTTTTGGGAGTAATTTACATTTTTTTATAATGCGAGTACTTTTTATGCAATCAGTAACTAACGTGATTACAAGAATTTAAACTGTAGCGCGTTACAGTACTTCATTACAGGGAAAAAAGTAATTGGATTTCTGTAAAGCATTACTTAGTATCATATTCCCTTCAACTGTGATTATGCTTAATTGGTTTTGATGAGTTAAGATGGATTAATTGACCATGTGACTGATTATTGATTGATCGGTTTGCACAGAGCTGTTGGGCTACACAGGCTTACGTGTGAAACTCAGCCAGTTTGGGGCAGTGCCCTACACACCTGGCCGACACCCATCACGGTTCTATGCTCTGAAGGAAATAAAGATGACTGGCTCTTGCTTCTGTCATGGCCATGCCCGTCGCTGTCTGGCTGACCCCGCCTCTAATTACCTGCCCAGCGCTCAGGTACACACAAGATACCCGTAATCCCATCTAACACTTTATTCAGCATTACTTTATTAAAACCATGCTGCCCTCACTGGGACTGACTGATAAACTGATGTTTGTATGCAGTTATATTTATGTATATATGTGTGTGTGTGTGTGTGTGTGTGTGTTAGGTGAACGGAGTGTGTGAGTGTCAGCACAACACAATGGGGGTGAACTGTGAGCACTGCGCTGACCTCTACAATGACTTTCCTTGGAAACCAGCCGAAAGAGACAACACACACACCTGCAAACGTATGACACAACTAAAGCCAGACTTTTTTAATTGCTTGCTTCTCTCGGAGGAAAAAAAAAATCTTTATTTTTCCAGAACTTTTCAATTTCTCGAGGACTATGTGGAATCAATACAAGGAAGGAGGAAGAAATTTGAAAAAATGTTCTTTTTTAAAATAACATTTAACCTACAATTAATTAAAGTGGATCTGGAAAAGAAAGAAGAAAACAGTTGGCTCTCCATCAGAGGCCGGAAAAAAAAATCAAATAAATAATAATAAAAAAAAAAAAAAAAAAAAAAAAAAAAAAAAAAATATATATATATATATATATATCCGAGAAATACCCCCCCCCAAAAAACAGGGTTTTTTTTGTATTCTTTAGATATGATCGTCGGCGGATCCGCGAAACAAGCAATAAAAAAAGTCTGGCCTGATGCACAGCTGATCCACACAACCCCATTCAAACCAACTGACTTTATACATTCTATTGCACACCATGTTACAGCAGTACTGACTTTAACCTGACGGGATGTGTGTGATTGTGTTTTACAGGTTGTGAGTGTAATAATCATGCCGAGCGTTGTTATTTTGATCCGGAGCTATATGAGCGTAGCGGGTGGAAAAGTGGTGGCGTGTGTGAGGAGTGTAAGCACAATACAGCCGGAGTCCACTGTGAACGCTGCGCTCCTAACTACTACAGAAACCCTCGCAGTACCATGCAGAGCCCTGATGCATGCCTGGGTACGTCCAACACACACACACACACACACACACCTGCCCACACAAACACGCACAATGTTGTACAGGTCTGTGCCATTTAATGTTCATTTGATCAATGGCATTTTAAAATATATATACAAAACAGTTTCTATAGGCTACAGTGGCAAATATTTCGTGTGACTTCTCCTTACACTTGAGCAACAGCAGCATCTGATAACTTTATCGGGATGCCATGTTGCCCCAGTCCAAAGATGAATGATCATGAAGGGTTAGCAGCCAAAAAACAATTTGTTCAGAAGGAAACACAGTAAAATGGCTAAGCTATACTAAAGCTGAAGACTGGAATGAACATCAGTGGAAAAGTGTATATATGTTACATAAGGTGACCTAAGAAGTATGCACAGTGTTGTACTGATAAAACTTTCTGTATGCATAATGGTCCTTGTGTGTGTGTGTGTGTGTGTAGGGTGTCAGTGTGACAGTATAGGATCAGATGGGTGCGATGAGATAACTGGCGCATGTCAGTGTAAAGCTAATGTGGAAGGACCACGCTGTGACCGCTGTAAACCTTTACACTATGACCTTAGATCAAGAAACCCACTTGGCTGCCTCAGTGAGTCACAATTACTCCCATCAGTCCACAATGGGCGTGTCCCAAACCAAACCCCCTATTTACTCTGTAGCTACATGTAGTGGACATGTTCCAAAACCACACACACCATATAAACCGCTGATTCTTTGTTGTGTGTGTGTATAGAGTGTTCATGCAGTGTAGCAGGGTCCCTGTATGGTGATTGTGATGCAGTAACAGGACAGTGTACGTGTCGGCCAAATGTGGAGGGAAGGTCATGTGACCGTTGTGCTGAGGGTTACTGGAATTCATCCATAGGCTGCCAGAAGTGTAACTGTGACATCAGAAATTCCGCCAACAACGCGTGTGACCAGGTACCACCTTCATCTGTCTGTTCTGATTCAAACTGGATTTAATGGGGGAAATGAAAACGCTGACCTGTAATACATGGTGTAAAAGAGGGTAGACTTTTTACCTCTTTACCTAATTCGGTAATTCTCAAACCTTTTCTGCAGCGCCCCATTTATAGATAAGAATACAGTCGATTCCAGTTAATTGGACCACCAAAGTACCAAAACAAATCCTATTATATACGTGTGATGTTATTCGCTTATTTGGATCGAAATTCAGACCAAATCGCACTAAAGAACATGTACAGTATGTAATATAAGTAAAGAAACTCTTCATCTCTGGCATCACTACCCGAAAACGCCCGAGTTTCTCCCCCAGCCCTCTACTGCCACCTACAGGTCTTTGCCTAACATTTCCATTTACAACAAAAAACAAGCCACAAGTCGCCACTTAGCCACAGCAAAAGCGCGTCAGATCACACTGGATAAGTTCTTCAAATGTTGACTGGAATTTAGTAAGAACTTGTTTTTTACAGTATTATGCTTCGCATGCTGAGTACCTATACATTGTGTTGTAGGTCGTTTCGAAAAACTTGTTTGCAAATTTATTTTTCATTGAACAAAGTTTGTAAGCAACAGTAGTTCTTTGTACGTTCGCTATACGTGTAAATCGTACAATTAAGATTTAATAAACATAGCACGTCCTGTCTTGTAACATGGGGCATGTTCGTTTAATAGGACCAAAACCATCGCGCCCCAATGTGGTCCAATTAACCGGAATCGACTGTATTTATTATTATGTATTCAATTCCAGGTCCCTTTTTCTTAGATGTTGTAATAATTAGATATAAAGTGAACTGATGACTAACAGCAGGTAATGTTTAGTTACCTGTACAACAGCTTTGTTTATGTATTGTGGAGCCAAATCATAGTATTCTCATACGTTTAGCCATAAAATATGGCACTGTGTAACAACTTATTCGCCACCACTGTGACTTGGCCATCACTCAATCAAATACCAGGACTACATAGACACGCATGCCGCTATTACAAACATTTGCCTATTCATAGTATTCGATCACAGACATATTGACTAGCAAAATGATAGGTGAGAGTGTACTTGGGATTAAATGATAATCTTGGACAACAAGCTGCTTCTGTTTCTGCTCCATTTTTCATTTCTTTTCTTGTGTAATTCCACCAGGAGCATGACAGGGGGAAATCTCCAAAGCAATCTTGTTGCACTTTTGCAAATTGATCCCCAGTCATTGCAGAAGAAGTCAAGTCAGATTTATTTCTATAGTGCTTTTTACAATGGAGCACTGTCTCAAAGTAGCTTTACTATTTCAGACTATCTTCTAATTCTGAGAAGTTAGAAGAAGTCCCAAATTGAGCAAGACCAGGGCGACAGTGGAAAGGAAAATATCCCTAAACGTTATAAGGAAGAAAGCTTGGGAGGACCAAAGTCTAAAAAGGGACCAATCCTACTTGGAAAACTTGGATGTTATACATAAGAATTGTGAAGCATATTTTGAAGCATATAATAAGATAATATAAGTAAAATAATGAGTATAATACAGATAAAACCCAATAGTGAAAAGAAAAATTGCATGGAATAACAAAAATATACTTGTATGCATTATTTAGCTGTTACACAGTGACTGTAGGATCTATTCTCTGAGGTGGGAAAGTACTGGGATCTTCAGTAGATCAAAGGGGTTCTCAGAACGGCCAGGTTGGAACCGATGATGGAAGAACAGCTCGGGTGGAGCTGAAGTGGTGGAATTTCTTGGTGTGTAGGCTGGAGCTGGAATAAGTTTGTGACTTAAAACTCTGTAGCTGTGAGAGGGAGTCCAGCTTTAAGTGCAAGTGTCTCTTCTGGTGTATGGTTTGCATAATTTTGGATCAATTCTATGGTGAAATTATTATTATATAATGTATTGCACCACAGTAGTTCTGAAGCCCCTAATCTGATTGACTTGTTCTAGCCATGTCATTATTCGACAGTAATAGTTTTCCGATCACCCTGACCGACCAGTCTGTCATGTAGACGTTGCTGGTCACACCACTGCAATGGTATTTTATCCATCATTTTAACGCCACCCCACTGGCCAGGCGGGCAGGCCAGGCTTTCTGATAGACGCTTTTATAAGTAGTACTTGTGTGTTATAACACCAGGATCTCAGCCAGATTTGCTTCAGTCGGTAGAATACCGTGCCCTATAATACACCTGTCATATGAATTGACCCATTTTATTTGCTGAATATAACTGTAAAAAAATGTTTTAAAAAATGTCTCTTTTGTATATTTATTAATATATTTTTTCTGTATTATAAATGTACAACTTATTGCAAAATGCTGGTAACAGCAAACAGTGAGTTAACGATCGAATTGAACTATTTTATCTCATGGAATGTTAAGCAATTTTTTTGCATGGGTTTACTCCGAGTACTTAGTATTCCTCTTACAGTCCAAAGACATGCGTTTTAGGTTAATTGGTGTCTCTAAAGTGGCCCTTGGTGTGTGACTGTGTGCGTGTGTTTGTCCTATGATGAATTGGTGCCCCGTCTAGGGTTGTTTCTACACCTTGCACCCAGAGTTGCCATTGGCACCAGAATGTATGGTGGCCAAAAATACTAATGAAAGAATCTAAGGCAGGCTGCTCCACAAAGTTAAGGACACCATCGGTCACAGAAAAGGATGTGCTGATTTCATTTTGTCCAACTAGAAGAAGGTGTCTCAGACTGCCTGTTGGAGACCTGAGATTCACTAGCTTCTCGGTTCAAACCTGGTAGAACAATGGTTGTGTTGTCCATATTATGATATTAATATTTTTTTTATTATTATTAAGTACTGTGTGTATTGTATTTGCTATAAGCAAGCGTTTTATTAGTTCTGATTATACATGCAATACTGATTATTTAATTAATAATGGTGGATATTATGGAGTATGTAATGCTGAACAAATCTGTACGTATTAAATTATTCGACGTTCACTTGGACAGCAATTTTGTAAAACCCTCTTCAAGAGACTTGAGCTACAGAGGCTGAGCTTTCATCTTTCCCTCTCTCACACTAATTTGCTCAAAGTAGAAGCATAAATCAATATTTCAAGTCCTAATTATAAGAAATTTAATGCAGTGGACTTCATTTTCTGGTTGTTAATTTAGCGCTCAGGCGTTTACAAAGGAACATTAGATATGGATGTGTTGGTGTTATGTACAGGGAGAGTCAAAAACCACAGGACCAAAACCATCGTTGAGTTGTTAAATTTGGAAGATGACGCTATTAATGACCAATCTGAGCCAAAAGTTTGTCTACTTATGGATTTAGAAGAGCTGTAAAAGCAAAAACAAATACTTGTTCAGGCACTTAATGAATTCACAGTTCAACTGAAAAAGAGGCTTCATTATTTACAAAGAAATTAATTACTGGTGTTAAACGCTGCATCTTTAATTACAAGTTGGCTGTAAATCACCAATGGCTGAACTATCTGGCATGTATGCAATCTGTCGAGCTTTTACCTTAGCAAAACTGCTGTTGCTTTATTATGCTCCCTTTTAACATTTCTGGCTAATTATTTTGATAGCTTTAACAAATTTATAATCATTAATAATCACTAGACTTGTTATATCACATTTCAGTCAGCTGTGCTTCAGTCAGTAACATAGGTACATGGAAATTTACTACAGTGACTGAGGTTTTTTTGCCGTAAAGTAAAAATAATTGAGAAAAGAAGAAAACCAAACACATTGCAAGCACGTTAGAATGAAAGTTATTTTTTATTTTACAGGAAGAAAACCTCTTTAGGCCATAATAATAATACATCCAAACTACACTCAGTAAAAAATAACATGGATCATATATCTCGTCTACTTGTGTATAATCTTGACCACATAATAATAAAAGTAGTAATAATATTAATAATAATGTCAAATAAATAAATCAATAATATTACACTTTTGATTGTTTTATTTACAGGGGAAGGAAAAAGAGCTTTCTGCAAAACTAAATGGGTTCAAAAAGGACATTTGCTATTTAAGGGACCCTTTTTTTTTTTTTTTTTTTTTGATCATTTTCCTTAAATACTGAATTTATTCTGCCACTCATTACCGTTTAGATTGCACTTAAACTTCTCTTACATTTTTTAAGGAGTTTAAGATGTTGTACTCCACCCAGAATAGGAAACCCCGTATAGAATGACAGGCATAGAAAGAAACCAGGAGACCAGGGAATAGAGCTAGGAGGTGCTAGGAACAGCATTAGAAACAGACTGAGACAAAAATACATCCGAGTGCATTTGGGTGAGACCTTTTTGTAGACAGTTGAATTGTGAGGCAAGAATAGGCTCACTTGGATATGAACTAGATATAGATTTGGTTGCTAGAAAACCAAAAGAAGGCACTTGAATAGCCAGTTGGAAATTGGTTACATTTGGACACTTTTGGCTGGAAGTAATAAGACCTCAGACCCGACATCCTTTTCATACTACGACAATGGTTCTCTAAAAAAGAATTTATTTAACTGCACCATAAGTCGGTTTATTTATTTAATAACTCAATCCACTTGTTGGCTTGGTTACATCACTGCACATGAATTTACTTCACAGAAGCAATTGCTTCTACCATGGTACATCATTTGTACTTTTAAGTGTGGTTTTGCAGACGTTTTTGTTTATTACTTTGGGATGGCTGTTAGGTTAGGAGTCCTGATTTCCAATGGGAGGACTGATGATGAATCATAATCAATAACCATTATTATACCTGCATATTGGTATTCTGCACTCATTACCTGTATAAAATGCACATATTTGATATCTTTATAAAATACGCCTGTCCACACACTCAATTGATCACATTCCAACCTCTCCACCATGCCCAAGATCAAAGAGCTGTCTAAGGACACCAGGGACAAAATTGAGTGGAGTTGCACAAGGCTGGGATTGGCTACAGGGCAAGCAGCTTGGTGAGCAGGCAACAAATGTTGATGCAATTACTGGAAGACACAAGATGACTGTCAAACCACTCCTCGGTCTGGGGCTCCATGCAAGATCTCACCTTGTGAGAGGACGGTTCTGCGAAAGGATAAATGGGGTCATCTATCGTATGATTTTGACCAACGATCTCCTTGCCTCAGCAAGAGCATTGAAGAGGAGTCGTTGCTGGGTCTTCCAGCTTGACATTGACCTAAAACACACAGCCAGGACAACTGAGTGGATCTATAAGAAATATATTAAGGTCCTGGAGTGGCCTAGCCAATCTCCAGACCTGAATCCAATATCGGATCTTTGGAGGGAGCTGTAAGCTGAAAGATCTGGAGAAAAGCTGTATGGAGGAGTGGGACCAAAAAAAAAACCTGCTTGGTCAAGAACTATGCTCTACAGGCAATTCTATTTTTCATCATGATGTGGTTTTTGCTTGAATATGCATTAATAGCTGTGAGACCTCTTAGACAGGTGTGTGTTTCTAACTCTTCTGAATTTACCACAGGTCTACTCCAATCAAGGTGTAGAAACATTTTAAAGTTAATCAAGAGGACTGGGAGGCCACAAAAGCTAAATCAGTGTCATAACAAATAGTCTGAATGTTCATGTCCACCCAGGAAAAAATGTACTGTGACATTTCATGGTAAAACTGTAAACTGCTTGACAGGTTTTAACGTGAACTAGGTTCAGAAGAAGGTTTTGATAGTAATTTGGCAACTTCATGGTTCCACTGTCAACTTTTACAGCACATTTTTTTGTGGGCGTGCAAAATGTAATTTGCTTTTTAATGAACTTCGCAAGAACTTTTTTAATGATTAATCATGTTTTAATGTTCTTATTGTGTAAATATTTTGATTTGCACATCATTAGTTGTCTGACTGTCTAAATAAATAGATAAATGAGAAATAATGGATAATTAAATAAAGTAACAAGCCTGTTTTTAATATGTAGTTAGTAAAAATAATAGATTTGTCCTTTAAAATGTAATAAGTAAAACTAAAGTTTTAAGCTGTAACAGTTCTGCCAAACCAGATTAACAAAGTTTATTCTAGCAATGGTATAATGATGATATTACACATTGTCGACGACTGAAAGCAAAAAGCTTAAATTGGTCACTTCATAATACTGTTTCTTCTGATCTTGATCCCAATCTGTTCCAAGCTTTAAGTCCGTATTAGCCTTTTCACCATGTTCCTCTTCTTAAAAAGTGGTTTCTTTGCTGCTATTCTTCTAAAACGGTCATTCCTGTTCAAGCTTCTTTAAATTGTAGAATGATGAACAAGCTGCCAGATGCTGCTATTGCTCAAGTGTCAAACTAAATTCTAGCTGTAACCTATAGACTTGACAAATTTCCTGTTTTCTGGTGTCATTACATTTACGACATTAAGCAGACGCCCTTATCCAGAGCGACTTGCAACTGATTGTGAGCATTGAAGAGGATTAGAATGCAGAGACCAATGAATATATTTACATGATCATAAACCATTGCTAAACCAAAAGTATGTCTAATGTAATGGTGGCGTACGAAATGATTAAAGAGTCACCTAAAAGAAATTCTTCCCAGTCAAACCAGTTTTGCTCCTCAGTTTTTTCCATGTTCATTGCATGATTGCATGTAGTCTGATATAACAGCAAGTAATTTTCCCTGGAAGGCTATTAAAATATACCACTAACATTCCTTGAAATCCCCTAGGTGGCTTTGCAGAAGTGATTGTAAGACTCTTGCTTACAACATTTTTAATTTTGCCCCTGTAATAACATTTCTGATAAGGCAAATCTGTGTGTGATGCCTCCCACATCTCATGTTAGGAACCAGTCTTCTGCAGGCAACTTATTATTTTAGGTATAAATCAGCTCATCCTCCTTTGTATAGCTCTTGTACAGAGCAATAAACTCTCAAATTCATGTTCAGCTGCCATATGGCACTGCGTGAGTGCCAGTTTATAAAGTCTCCTTACAGAGAAAGCATGTTGGCCTTCTCGGTTCTACATTTTAGCAGCGCAAAACAAACCGTTGGCCATTACTGAACTGAAACGTAGGGTTGATTCCAGAATTGCCACCATCTGAGACGTGTACTCAATGAACAATGCAAGAACACAGGCAGATGCTGCAAAGCTCGGCATGCAGTTGTCTCAGGCAAATGTGTAAATGATTACAGGTGTGGTCTGATATGAACCTGGGTCTTACCATGAGGGTGTAAAAGTGCTTCCTTTGCTTCTATATAAAAAGACAGCATACTTTTGGGTAATGTACCTTTTGACGTCTAGACATGATTTTGTCCTTTGACATGACTGACACTAGGGGGAAGGGGGGTTGGAAGAAAGTGGTTATATTGGGGGACCCACACACATGGTGAACAGATTCTGGCTATAGAGAAATGCTTAGAGTTTTCTTGTCCACTGTTCAGTAGCAGGTGACGCCTTTTACTAGACACCCCTGTCTTTACCCATTTGCCACTTACAGTGCCAATTACATGTCCTGCCATTAACAGCCAGCCACAGTAATTTTCATTTTTAGTGGTGTCATGAACGAGAAACTTGGACCGCTGCAGACTAGAACTTTATCATCTTTAGTGACGAATCCAGGTTCTGTTTGAGATCTGATTTAGGCCACCCATGAAGGATGGGTTTCTTTTTTTAGCCTTGGTCCTCCCAAGGTTTCTTATTTTTACATTCAGGGAGTTTTTTCTTGTCACTGTCACCCTAGGCTTGCTCAATTTGGGATTGGCCTTTTAAAATAATATAATATTATAAAGTTGCATTGAGAAAATGCTCCATAGTAAAAAGTGCTATATAAATAAATTTTAATCCGACAAAAGTCTGGTAGATATGGAGACCTCCTGGTGAGTGATTTAATCCTTCCTTTGCAGTGAAGCGACTCACTGCTCAAACTGCTGCTGTGACCTGAAGAACCATTGCATATGACAGTCAGTCACCCCTACAGACATTTAACAGTTCAGCGATATGTGCAGGATAACCTGTGGCCACGTTGCCTCTCATTGCAGGTTTACAACTGACATTTTTCAGCAAGATAATGCTCACAACATTTACAGCAAAACGATTCACAAGAATGTCTTCACCAGATTGCAACACTTTCTTGGCCTGCCCGGTTGCCAGATTTATTTAAGCTGGGATACCAGCTTCAGCAACCTACAGGTTCCACAGGCCCAACTGCAACATCTGTGGGCAAATGTGCCACAGGATACCATGCCGACCCTTTTTTTTTTTTTTTTTTTTAAATCCTCAACCACATCTCATCTTGTATCCAGGCTAACAGGGTACCTAGACCCTCCTTTGAATAAAAGTTTTCCCCAATAACCCCCCCAATACCCAATATCCTTTCCTTCTAATATTGTAATCACTTACATATATCATTATTACATTCACATATACAGTCTCGTTCGGTCCCAACGACTCCTAGGTGCTCTTTCTTGTAGTCATTGAGTATACAGTGTATTTATTTTGAATTGGATTAAAAATACAATCCAAACCAATTTGGCCAAAGAGCTGGACAGGAAATGTTAGCAATGTTTATTTTCTGCAAAGGTTTCAAGGACATGTTATATTTATAAAGCTAAAAGCTTTTAAGATTTCATGTGTATCCCGAGGGCCATGGCTTGTTTTAGAATGAAGACTGGATCAGATGGGTATTGAACTCCTGGAAAAATCCTGCCTAATTCAGTGATATTGGCTTGTCTTTTGTAAAATGTCACTGGCCTGGATCACATTGTGCTGTGCCAATGCTTTCACTTTTAGTCACATAGAGCCTCTTCCAATTACACAGAACATAGCTGGAAAAAAAGATTCTTAGGATCCTATTATCAGCAGCAATGCTGGGCTTATTCTTCTTCTTCCTCCCGCTGCAAGGTCACAAGGGCTTTTACAACAAAACAACACATAAACAAGCTTTTGAAAAGACCACTATAAAGCTGAGGAAACATATTAAAATTAATTATTAATTAAAGTTTTTAAAATTATATGAATTATCTAGTGCAGTATAACAGATAATGCAAAAGGCAACAGGCAAGACTTGTTGGTGAAGATGTCAAGAGAAAACAAGAAACGGAAACATGGACTATTAGGGGATTCTGGAGTGAAAGGGACAATTTTAGACAGTACATTGATTAGGGTCACATTTGTTACAAAAAGGAACGCTAAGGATAAGCATGCTAATGCAAGGCACGTTTAATGCTCTAGCGTTTCACAATCTATAATTTGGGGGGAAAAAGAATGTATTTATAACTAACTAACTTAAATAAAACCTTATTTTTTTCGTTTGGTTTCGTTGACAGGGGTGTGTATCCATCTGTGTCTGGATGGTCGGCAACAAAACTGTAGGAGCTGCTCAGTCCTCGCTGTCTGGGTCATCTGAAGCCAGCCAGTATGTGCATTTCATCATGGAATTACCTTTCTCAAATCTTAACAGCTTGGTCAGAATGACGTAGAGGACGGGTAACTTATTAAAACAGCCATCTTGCTTCTCTCCAGTCATTTATGTGCCTCCTCTCACAGTCAACTGGCCAAAATGTCATAGAGGCATGTCCAGCAGTCAAGTCTCTCACCAATAGGTACACTACTCAAAAGCAGCCTATGAGAGCCTTTGTATAGGGTGGCGGGGAATGCACTTTTGTGCCCTCTTGAGGCAAGCCCCAGCGTCTAATCAGACCACACCTGTAATCATCTATGTATCTGCCTGAGATTACCAGGCATTTTTTTATTTTAATAAATAGCCACTATCTGAGACACACACATGGTGAACAGAATCTGGCTATAGAGAAATGCCTAGAGTTTTCTTGTCCACTATTCAGTAGCAGGTGACGCCTTTTACAACACACCCCTGTCTTTACCCATTTGCCACTTACAGTGCCAATAACATGTCCTGCCATTAACAGCCAGCCACAGTAACCTTCATTTGTAGTGGTGTCATGAACGAGAAACTTGGACCGCTGCAGACTAGAACTTTATCATCTTTAGTGACTAATCCAGGTT
>JAVSBV010146767.1:0-15691 GCA_033117975.1 Parotocinclus spilosoma | reverse complement strand
TTTAGTGTTTTTATGAAGACCAAATGGCAGGTTTCATACTCCTAACTTGAATTATTTGTAGGTCCTTTTTATAACTGTACTTTGACTATGCATGTAATGCTTGGTAAGACTGGAGAGTGCATAGTTCTATCTATTTATGCCATATGCATTTCTAAGTGTTTGATTTGTGAAATCAAAACACAACTGGGTTCCAAGTCCCTTTGCAAATATTTTGTGTTTGTGAAAGAGTTTTAAAAAAATAATTGTAGATTTGGAGCTCTCAAAATGGTACAATCGTCTGCAAATCTGCTTACATGGTTCTTGAAGAAAACCTTTCTTAACCTCCTCACTTCTTGTAGGGGCAAAACACTTGCATAGTCTCCCAGGGGAGTTCATAATCTGCCCTGTTCAGTTCAGTTTCCATCTGCTTCCTCTGGTGAGGGTCATGGTGATAACAGCTCTGGTTGTTCACAACCTCCTATGTCTTGCCCTAATCATAGATACAACGTGAGGTGTTTTCCTTGTTTATTGACAGTTTGATTTATTGTCATTGCCTGAACACTTAAGTTAATATAATAGATGTTCCTGAAGTTTTTGTCTTGTATTGCACATATACGGATAACAACGAAGTTTAGTCATGTGAGAGAAGGGATAGATGACTGCCTTTGGGTTGATGCTTTCCTGCTGAGCTTGCTGAGTCAGTATGCCTGTATATTGCTTGAATTTTACATTTTGCTGTAAAGAAGCTCCATTGTGATCTGATAAAGTGCTGATGTACATATCTTCCAGCCACAATTTGGACCAGTACAAATGGTAAAACCCAAAAGAATCGCGCAGGTTGACAATGCTGCATTTTGCCTCAGTAACCCAGTAGATTGCTTTCAGTGATTACTTTTAATTTGACATCAAGAAGTAAATGTATGCCCTGTTTAACAGACATCGATTTAATGTTAGAGGTCTTAAAAATTCCATTAGGATTTAAAAGCTGTCTTACTTGTATCTAATTTACTTTTGAATAACAAAAAACATGGTCACACGTGTTCTACATTTTTTTCCTCGTCTTTTTTAGTAAGTGTATTAAGTGTTATGACACATACAAAATTAACTATTTTGCAGTACTAAACATTTTTTTTGTATAGCACATTTTTTTTGTAATTACATTGTGTGTAAATGTAATACTTTTTTTTAACTAAATGTTTGGTGCAAAATATCGACACTACTAGAGGACTATATTAATGTCTGCTTAATGCCCTTTCTCATAGATCATAATTTGGGCATGAAAACAGCATGCACCTGAAGTCTGCACCAGTTAGCTTGAGTTAGTTACTGGGCTATTCAGAGATGTAATTCTCTGTTTTGTTTCTGAAATAAAAGACATTTGTGACTTTTCACTCACCCTGTATTCACAATACAATTTTTTGAGATATTGAATTGTATGTTTATTAAATGTATTAATCTTACATTAAGATATACATTACATTAAGAAGAGATTACTCCAGTCATGGAATAACCCTTTATAATATTTGAAAAGAGTTTTAAAGTACATTCAACCAATTTACCTCTCTATGCAATAAAAACTGTTCTAGTTTCAAATATACCATGTAGTAATTTTCCATACAAATTTGGAATTAATACAGCCCATTTTGGAAAAACTCCATTTTAGTCCAGTTAGTTTAGTCAAGTGCAGTTTAGTGTTTTAATAATGTAGGTGAAACATAGTTGCCACAAATAAATACATTATCAGAACATTGGTGCTTTAAGTAGGTTAATACAGTGTGTGAAGCAGAAATTTGGGGTCACATTTTTTTTTTTTAATTAATACATTATTTTGAAACATTTGTTAGTACCAAATGTTGTATTAAACCTGCTATACAGCTACTTTCCAAAACATTGTCACAAAAACGTTCTTTTAATCCCACTGATTTTGTGTAGACAGGGTTAGGTCTTGGTGGGACATGGCAGAAGGTAAAAACTTTGAACAAGGGGCATCAAAATAATGAGACCAATAATCATTAATTTTGTTTATTTATATGCATTGTCTGGGCAAAATCATGAAACCTTATGTCCATCCCATGACAGAAGCCATAGTTATGATAGAGGAAAATTATCCTAAATTGGCCGGAACAAGTTTTACTATGAGATGAACAGGGGAGTTTTTATGATGCAATTGTTAACTCTTTTATCCATTTAATTAGTTCTCTTTTTTTTTGCAGTATGCATGACCAACTGTCCCACCCTTATAGTGACCGTGGGTTTGCCAGCTAGAGGTAAAACCTACATCTCCAAGAAACTAACTCGCTACCTCAACTGGATTGGTGTACCCACTAAAGGTATTATAAACAAACCCACACTCATACATACTGTATGTATTTTGAGATCTTGCTGCATTTCCTTTGCTTTACTTTCTGCATGTGTTTAGAGTTCAATGTTGGGCAGTATCGCAGAGAGTGTCTGAAGGTTTATAGGAACTTTGAGTTCTTCCGTCCAGATAACGAGGAAGGACTTAAGATCAGGAAGTACGAATGCATGTTATTATTCTTATTTGTTTGTGTTTTTTTGTTTGAACTGGTTGATGTGAAAGTAATGTTTTGTTTGTGTGTGTGTGTGTGTGTGTGTGTGTGTGTTTTCAGGCAGTGTGCTTTGGCAGCACTGAATGATCTCAGACAGTACATCAGTGTAGGAGGCCAGGTGGCTGTGAGTGGAATTAATGCACTGATAATCAACAATATATTTTTCTTGCAAATGTGTAAAAAAAAATAAAAGTACATTCATTTTCTTGTTAGGTGTTTGATGCCACAAACACTACAAGAGAGAGAAGAAGTATGATCTTGAGATTTGCAGAACAAAATGGCTACAGGGTACTACTAAGTTCATATTGTTCCATAAACATTTCTCACCCAGTATAGCTGCCTACTACTTTAACACAGGGAATCTCAAACACCTAAAAGCTTCATAAAACAGTTTGGGCACAGTATTGTCTATGGGCTTGAAAATGTATGAGCACATTAGAAAAGACCTAGCATGACAAAAACCGTTAAGGACTCCACAATCTCCAATATGACCACACCTTTTTTTTATTGGCGTTATATTTAGACTCCATTGAAGTACCATAAGCTCACTGTTATGCTGTGTTATGTGATAATATACATTGTCATATATAATTGTTGAGTCAAAACTATGGATGGATTTTACAGCTATTGTGGCAAGATTGTTACAGATTCTGTAACAGCCCATCTGACCTTTACATTGCAACCACAGTTGCATAACCTATTTTTGAACCTTGGTCCTCAAGAATTAATGTTTCCAATAGTTAGCTTTTGGCACCAAGCCATGGCGGCTTTGATAATAGCTATTAGAAGAGGGTGAATTGTGGTTCTAAAGAATTGGGCATGATCAGAAACTAGTCTGTGGAGGTAAACTTGCTCAGTTGGTATTGTGCTACCTAGCATATGCTGACACACTAAAAAGAAAAAAAAATGTCCAGCCCCTTAGACCACCACCTTTAGCATAGACAACTTGCATAAGAGAAATTCCAGGATCATTACACCAGATTACATTTCTACATTTGTCTGTGAATTTCTGACAGTTTGACTCCTGATCCTGTTCTCATAATGTGTTGAAATTTTCTTGGTGCATCCCAGGTGTTGATTTTATATTTCTATATTTTAATGTTTTTTGTAGGTGTTTTTTGTTGAGTCAGTGTGTGAAGACCCTGAGGTTATAGCCCACAACATCGTAGTAAGTCTACGGGTTCTGTATTAAAATGGTTTTTGTTACAGCACAGTATTTGTCTATTGATGCTCAGCTGAAAGCAGTATAAATTCTGGAGACTCACAGGTGCTTCTGTGTGTGAGCAGCAGGTAAAGTTGGGCAGCCCAGACTACATCGACTGTAACACTGAGGAGGCTGTACAGGACTTCATGAAGAGAATCAGATGCTATGAAAACTCGTATCAGCCCCTAGATGAGGTCTTGGACAGGTAAGGTAATTTTTTGTGAGGTCCTTACTTTCTTTATAGTTATCCAAACTTCCTTCAAAGGATTCCATCAGCAACAATTAACACAATTTCTACGTTTCTACGTTTGTGTGCCATTTTAAATTCGCATTTTGTTTGGTGAAACAGGATGTTGATCAAACTGCACAATGACTGCCTATTACTGTATAGTAACATTTTAGATCAAGTCAAGTCACCTTTATTTATAAAGCACACTTAAAAGACAACTAGTGTCGGCCAAAGTGCTGCACAAGAAAAGAGTCAAATTAAGTTAAATAGATTACATTTTTACACAATAATATAGATTAAAGCGTAAATAAAAAATATTAAAACGTTTAGTACAGTATTGTACATTATGTAATTCTTATCTCTAGCTTCTATAAAAATGTTATGTTGTAATATATGTATATCATGCAATTATTTCCTATTGTAATTCTTAAGACAGAGAGACAGTAAACATTGTGGACCTGTACTAATACAAATTTGAATATTTTATAGTTTAAATGTTGATGAATAATAAAGGAAAAATTAGTTTTACCTTGAAAATGCAGTAAATAAATGCAGTGACATCAGACAAATGCATGTCATGATTTTTATCTTTTTTTTCATGCAGAGATTTATCATACATTAAGGTGATGGATGTTGGGAGGCGCTACTTAGTAAATCGTGTGATGGACCACATTCAGAGTCGGATTGTCTACTACTTAATGAATATCCATATCACTCCACGTTCCATCTACCTCTGCCGACATGGAGAGAGTGAGCTCAATATTAGAGGGCGCATCGGTGGGGACTCGGGTCTGTCCCCTCATGGCAAAGAGGTGTGTGTTTGTGTGTGTGTGTGTGTGTTTATTTAATTATGCACTTGGATCGATTCCTGTCCTGGGCTACATGCGTGTGAAGTTTTTTTTATTTTGGACACTTCTCATGCTATTTATAGAAAATAGATTTGAAAATGCATCTTTTGCCAAAGAGGAGTAAATCATACAGTTTGTGGAAATAAAAAAATGTTGAGCTATTAAATTGTCTTATGATCTCAGTGAACATCCTCTGTGTGGTGACTGCATAAATTTTGCCAAAGGGAGTATGTTGCCTTCCATCTTGTATGCTCTATATGCCAGGTAGTCCCTGGTTCCCAACAACGCTAAATTGAATGAAATGGATATGAAAACAAATAAATGGAAGACTGAACTGTGGCTTATTATGCAGTACTTTTAAGTAATTTACCAAAATCTATAAGAAAAATCTATTTAGAAGAGTGAAAAAGAGAAACAATTTGTTAACTAATACCCATGCTTCTGGATGGATAAAACATTTGGTTTTACATTGGAATTAAAAAACAGCTATTATTACCAGCTGCCAGCAAATCTAACTGTATGTTCTGTTACTTTTTTCATTTATAGTACAAATCTTTTGTCTTTCAGTTTGCACTTTGTCTAGGTAGATTCATCCAGGACCAAAAAATACAGGATCTGAAAGTTTGGACGAGTCAGATGAAGAGAACCATCCAGACTGCTGAAGCTCTGGATGTACCATATGAGCAATGGAAAGCTCTAAATGAGATTGATGCTGTAAGTGTGTGTTACTGACTACTTTAGGTGGTGGGTTATTTGTAGTTACAGTGCCATGTGTGATTTATTAACCTCCTTTTTTCCCGCAGGGAGTGTGTGAGGAGATGATGTATGAAGAAATTCAAGAACATTATCCTCTTGAATTTGCATTGCGAGACCAGGATAAATACCGTTATCGCTACCCTAAAGGAGAGGTGTGTTTACGGTGCAGGGTTCTATTCCCTGTACTTGCGTTTGAACAGTATACACACTGATTTAAAATTTTGTCATAATAAAGTGGACTAATAATCCTTTAGAGGATGGTCTGTAATTATAGAACTGCAAAGTGCTCCTATATGGAACTAAGTTGGAACTAACTAAGATTCCTAAGTGGAACTGATTAAATGGACAGTGAGTGTAGAAACAAGGAGATCTTAATATGACTAAAGTCTGTAACCCAACTACTTTTTTAGGAAAGAGGATACTGAACTCTACAGCTGCATTCTGCATTTACTGCACCAATAAAAAAATTGTGTTCCTGTCCAGCACAATGTTTTATATCAGGAGATGCAGTAGGAAGGTTAGGTTGTAAGCTATAGCGTATTCTTTATGTAATCTTGCACAACTTTGCAATGTTGCAAAGTTTTTTAACAGATTTGGAAGAGTATTTGAATGTTTGTGTATTTGTTTAAAAGACCTTTTCTTTTTTTGTGTAGTCCTACGAGGACCTGGTGCAAAGGCTAGAGCCGGTCATTATGGAGTTGGAGAGGCAGGAGAATGTTCTGGTCATCTGTCATCAAGCTGTTATGCGCTGCCTCCTTGCTTACTTCCTGGACAAAAGTGCTGGTAGGACTTCAATGCCTTTAAATTCTTATCTATCCATACCACATGTTATTTTCTAAATAAAATTGTTAAAGTTGCAGTAAACTTTCTATAGGAGAACAGTTTTGCCAGGAGTACACAGCATAACTACGATCCCAATTTTATTGTTTTTATTATTATTTTTAATGTTGTTTTTCGGCATCAGTGGCCATTTCAGAAACACAGGTTATTTAAAAATAGTGTGCGTGCGTGCGTGCACCAATTTACAGCTAACACACATTTCTTTGGGAAGAAACCGGAGTACCCAGAGTAAACCCAGAAAGGGTTAAAGAAAAACACAGAAAGGACCTCCTTGCTGTGCTGCAGCAGTGCTACTTACCTGAGCCACCATGCCTTTTTATTCCTCCTGATTATGCCTGGAAGAATATTTAAAACTCTCTACTCAAGTTGGTCTGAGGTGAAAATTTGTTTGTGTGAGTCCAAGTTCCCTGTGGCCAATTTGTTGGTTGCATGCATTCAGGACAGCATCTGTAACTGTTTAACTCCGTGCAACTCTGCATGTTTTAGAAAGTTCCAAGCAGTCACTGAAATCCACTCACTATCTATTTGAACCAGAACCTTTTCTTCTGCCATGTGTTCTAGAGGAGCTACCTTATCTGAAGTGCCCGCTACACACCGTTCTGAAGCTCACACCAGTGGCTTATGGTGAGAATACTGAAAACATTTGGTTATATTTGAAAACATTTGGCTTGGCATGCTCAACATAACAATTTGTGTTCCTGGTGTTAAAAGTAATATAGATGTTAAAAATCATAATTTGCATACTCTCCATCTTATGCTAGGATGTAAGGTCGAGTCCATTTCCCTCAATGTGGAAGCAGTGAACACTCACAGAGACAAACCTGAGGTATGTATCACACATGGGCATGTTCTAATCTACAACCTTTCTAAACAAATCCAGTAGAGTTTAATTAGCTGAGCGGAAAAATGAAAGTGAATGAACATCTCTTGTGGTAATGTTGGCTGATAAGGAAGCGTATGAATATATAATGGTAGGAATGTCTAAGGCTTACTCTTAACTCTTCGCATTTCTTGCATAGTGTAACATGAGGAACCTTTTATACGACCTTAAAAAATGAACTAACATTAGTTTGAGAAAGAAGATTCTGCATCAAAGGAATAATTAGTTATTTCATTATGGTATAATTAGTACATTTTGTATAACCTCTCTTTGCTAATAAAACAGCACTTCTAAAGAAATGTCATGTCTTGGTATTTACCATTCTGATCTAATCTATGCTAAATAAGGTAACAGGAGAAAACTGCTTCTGGTACTTTACATGCTGCTACTAAACAATATTTGGTAAGAGTGTACCATTGTACATATGCACATGCAAAGTTCTCTTCCAAAACCTGTGGTATAAACCCTTTGAATTAATTCTTATTTTCTATATTATGCACTACTGAGGTCACTGCTCCCCTTTGTCTTTTTAACAGAATGTTAATATCTCCCGTCTGGCACAAGAGGCTCTCCTAACAGTTCCTGCACACCAGTGATACACACCACTCACTCACTCATCTTACACTCCAGTTTAATCAGCATTCAGGCTTTTTTATTCTCTTTAACACTTTATCTGTGTTCAGAAATACAGAGCACAGCAGAAATCGTCTGAAGGACTTTATTCCATGTAGGCATTTTTTTTTTGTCATAACGAACTGATAACTGGAATCCAGTTAAGGTAAAATGGCGTCCTTGGGTGCATGTTTACACGAGACCTGCTTGCATTTGTGGTTGGGAGTATTATTTCACTTTTATTTCCTTCTTTTTTACACAATCTTTTGAATAACCAGTTAACGTATATGTCTCTGTGAATATTTAATTTCCTAAAATGGCACTTTTTTGTATGGTGGGTATAAGATTGGTACACTGTAACAAACTTTTGAAAGTGGTAGTCATTGTTTAACAATCTGATGTGGTGCATCATTTAGAAAAATTTGTCCCAGACATTTCCACAAAGAAATGTAACAGGATGCATTCGTTGTTAGCTCTGAACAAATAATTTTTTAGGCAAGTTGTATTCAATAAATGAGAGATCCCAACCACACACACACAAACTGAAATTCACAAACCCCCTGGACAAAAATTGGATGCATCCACAGCACCTTATTGCTCAGTGCCAACTCTTACTCAATACCAATAAATTATCAAACTTGATAATCGGTGAGATGTTATACAACTGAAATGGGTTGGAAGAGGGAATCCAGGGTGGTAAAAGCGAGTTTACATTTTGTATTGGGTCAAAAATAATACCAGCATATCACATCACAATCTCATCAAAATAATATGCACGGCAGCATCAACAGCCATTTTAGCAATATACACACAAAGTTATATCTAAACACAAGGTTATATTTAGTGTAATCTTCACAGTAATACATGTGTTGGGACTGTGGGAGGAAATTAGAGTAAACTCACATGGGCACGGAGAGCACCACCTTACCTGGGACGAACCCAGGGCCACATCGATGTGAGGCAACAGTCCTACAGACTAAACCACCATGCCACCCAAGTAGTTTATATAAGCATTTAGTACAGTACTGTATCTTTAATAAAATGTGAAACATTTTCTGATAAAAAGAAAGGAATGCTGTATTCCATCTCCAAGGTTGTCTCTCTTGTGTCAGCGAGTGCTGCAAAGTTTTGCTTGTACTAGTTATCAGTCATTCAAATGTGTACATAAGACAGATTATATCCTATTATAATTCTTAAGATGTAGGACATTTGTTTGACGGATGTTTAACAGAGCTTACCTGCAATTTTTTTTTTAGTATTTGCTGAATCAAGTGAAACCCAAAAACAAAGTTCTTGGAAAGTTATTTTAAGAAGCTTTTCCAGAAAAGCTAAACGAAAATCCAATTACAGTTGAAGTTAAATGTGTGCATGGTAAAATCATGCCTTGTTAATTAAAAAAAAAAAAAAAACATTAACAACCCCTGCATGGAACAAAAATAAACTTTCTAGCCACTTAAGTTCTGAAATAATCTTTCATAGTATATTTCTAAAAGGGAATTTTTAAGTCATTCCATTGAAGCAGATTGAGATGAGGGTGAATGAAATTGCTTTTGTACTCAGTTTCTATGTCTATGTTTCAAAAGAGATCAGCGTTTGCTAGTGTAAATAAAAAATCTGTTGCTTATAGAAATACGTGTCATTAACCTTTGTTGCATTTACAGAAATGCATGTAGCTCTTCAGTTTACTTCAGTGGAATTTGTTAGAATCACGCACATTACTGCTGCTCACGATTTTTGTTCTATACCCTACACAATTCTTTCAAACTGTTTCCTGGAGCCCGTGTCTTACTCCTGAGTTCGATGCATACTTGTACATAGTTATTCTTTATTAAAAGGAAACATGATTTAGTTGTCAAGAATTCAGTTTGTCAGCTTTCTGGTTTGTCATCACATTGGTTTTATTTCTGGCCTATTTTGTTTGAAATGTAATGCTAATGTTAATAAACTATTTTACTTAGTACAACTGACTCTGTGCAATAAAATACATTGCGTGTATAAACTTGAGTGATTATTTTGAAATGTAATTTCCATATTTAAGAAATGAAACTGCTAATTGAAATGTACACGTGTGTCAGAAGTAGTGAAATTTAATACAAAAAGCACGAGTGCAAAACAACAGAACTGTTTTTTATTAAATGTGTATTTATGCACACGGATAAATAATTCCTGTCAAACCCTACAAAAGTCACAATGCCACTAAATAGAGACGTTTTCTTTTTTCTCTCTGAAAAAACACACAATCAATACAGTGACCGCATCCCACAATTAGTGCAAAGGCATTTAGGTGAGTAATGATTTAAAAAAACACCTGGGAACTTTGTTATAGCAAAGTAATAATGCAATAAGATATGGAAATATTAAAACATTCTATTATATCAGTGCTCTCATTGGTCCATGAAGCATCTGTAGGCACGTCTTCCACATATCACCTGCTGTGAGTAAAGCATTAAAAAAATATTGTTAAATTTGTATTATTGCTAAAAAAAAATTCTAGTAAAAAGATAAAAACTCTTAGAACTCCTAACTCTGGTGAGATTTGCTCATATGGAGGACTGGGCACTTGGTTTACTGGGCACTTTAGTTGTATAGGCAGGCAGCAGCATGTGGAAGACGGCATGCTCGTGTCAAGCTGTGTTACCTTTCTCAATGTAGAAAGGACAAAGACAAACTAAACCTCACTCTATCCTATAGGATCCATCTGTCTGCAACATCTCCCTCTTTTTCCAGCAGTCACACAGATCTGAACAACTGGTTTCAGGTTACTCTCTGTTTCCAGTGCTCAGGCAGGCTGCTGTGGGTTGATATTGAGGTGGACGGGGTTTCCCAATAGACCAATGCGCTGCTTATGCTTCCTCTGCTCAGTCATCTGCATAACACGTTATCATTAGTACCCACACACTCGCTGTCATGCACTGATCAACACTCAGAAGTATACACCATTTGAAACACACCTGCTCTTTGAGTTCAGTAAGCTGATTGGTCAGGTTGGAGACAAGCCTCATGGTTGACTCGAGTTTCTCCTGCAGACAGCGCAACTCATTCTGTTCTCCCTCTCCATCGCTGCTGACGAGAGACATGGCTCTCATGCGTGGAAACCAGTCCAGATTGTGCTCCTGTCAGAAAGAAAACGTACATTTACACCGTAACATTTACGAAATTTAGCAGACGCCCTTATCCAGAGCGACTTACAATCCAAGCAATGCTGGGTTAAGGCCTTGTTGTGGACCCAACCGTGGCAGAGGTGGGATTTGAACCCTGGACCTTCTGGTCTTACCTGGTCCAGTGTCTTACCCACTAGGCTACCACAGTCCCAGAACTTATTCTGCATTTTACCTTTCTGGACCTTCCTGCACCTGTACTGCAGATCACTTTGTCCACACACTGTTACATTTTGGTTATAGATATATGATGCACAGAAGGCCAGGAATGATCCCTAGATGTCAACTGACACACCCAAGTGTTGAAATGTATGGCATTGATGAGCCATGTAGGAAAGTCTAAGATATTTAGATTTATATAGCGCCTTTTTAATGGAATATTGTTTAAAAGCAGCTTTACCAAAAGCTTAACTGGGTACCTACAGTGACAGTGGCAAGGAAAAAACAAGTCTAAATGAGATATGAAAGAAATCTTGGGAGAAGCAATCCTCAAAAAGGGATGCAAGTTCCCTGTGTAGCCCAGATCTTATAATTAAGAATTAAAGTTATTTGATGAATATGTTTTTGATGATAGTTTATATAAACAGAAGCTTAACATAAAAAGGACAGGACATTTTTAAAGAAAATAATTATACATAGACTATGACCTGAGAAAGCAATGTCATTAAGAGTATATTACATTAAAATTATTATTATTTATTCATTTTCTTTTTCACTTGGGAGAGCTGGTGCCTAGCTGGCAGCACAGGGCACAAGAGAGGAAGAACTATAGACAGGTCACCAACCCATCATAAAGACACAAATACACACACACAACTTTAGAGACACCAATTAACATATGCACGTCTTGCAGGAGTTTCTCTTGGTGACAGCGCAGCTTGTTCTGTTCTCCCTCTCCATCGCTGCTCACAAGGGACATGGCTCTCATGCGTGGAAACCAAAAGTACAAACACACCCTAAATAGGATGCCAGGTCCTGACAGGGTATCACACACATTCTCATATCCAGAAGAACTTTAGAGTTTGCTTGTGGATGAGTGGTTAAGGTTCTACACTGCTGAGCAAAAGGTTAAGTCACAGCACTGGCAAGCTGCCACTGTTTCGTCAGTCACTTAAACTGATATAAACTCCTACAGTTTTCATTGATCTGCAAAATGCAGAATCAGTTTTTGGGGCAGAGGGCACAAGGAAAATATGTTAACTCCACAGACAGCAATGAAAGGCACCAACACTTCCTGCTTTGGCACTATCCTTAAATGAAAGTCAGTTTGATTGGTATCAAATAGGAGTAACTATACTTTGCATAGATGTCAATATAAATCACTACAGATTTTACAAGTATTTGCGGGCAGCACGTTGGCTCTGTGGGTAGCACCGATGCCTCACATTAAGAAGGTCCCGGGTTCAATCCCAGGGTGGAAAGACCTGGGTCCTTTCTGTGTGGAGTCTGCTTGTCCTACCCGTGTCTGTGGTTTTACTCCGGGTACTCCTGTTTCCTCCCACAGTCCAAAGACATGCATGTTAGGTTAATTGGTTACTCAGAATTGGCATTGACTTGTGTGTGTATATATATATATATATGTGACTGGTGTTGAGATGAACTTGTGTATGGATTTAACCTTGTGTGTTTCGCTTACATGGCCGCTGATGCCGATAGCAACATTAAAGAAGCCAAATAAATAAATATAAGTATTTCCAACCTCAGCTGTTTCAGTAAACGTAATAACTTAGTCTCTCACCTTGATCATCTGAGCCACATAGCTTTCTGGGCCAGTGTACTCAGTGGAATCTTTCACTCGCACCAGCACAATGAAGTATAGATAGTGCCACAAGTTGTGCTCCTCTTTGATATGCTCTTCAAATGTTACTGTCTTGTTGTCAAACTTATCTCTCTCCAAACCTGCGGAAACACCACAGAAACTCTTAATATTTTGTAAACAGTTACCACTTAATATGCACTGCTCACAAAAATTTGTATATATCACAGAATGAAATACCCCTAATGAAATATCCCTGAATGTTTGTGCGCAGTGTATATAAAACGAGTCACTGATGCTATCTATACATGGTATGTGTTTGCTCACCACATATAAAGCAAGTGGTTTTCAGGATCTCCTCTTTCCTTTGTTTCTCACTCCTTAAGTCAGCAAATGTGTCGATAATGACACCAAAAATCAGATTTAACACAATGATGATGACAAGGAAGAAGAACAGCAAGTCATAGATAACTCTCGCAGCAAACAGAGGCTCCTGAATTCAACCACACACACACAAACACCAGACCAATTATAATACGTTGCTCTTACTGCCACCTGATCATAAATCTATTCATGTTTGTAGGTGCATTGTTTAACATGTAATTTAATACCTCTTTAGAAGGTTTGCGCAGAACCTCCCCAATTCCACCTCCACTCCTCAGGCCATGACTCAGCACAGTGATCATACACATCCATAAAGAATCACAAGCTCTTTCCACATCGTCTGGAAACAACAGCACAGGCATTGTATATTCAATGACAAAGGAATGCTCTATCTATTGCATCTACAGTGTAGGGTTCCCTGTATGGAGAACACTTTGGTGGCAAACCCTTATGAATTTGTGATTATGAGTCAAAAGAAAATAGTTTTATTTATAATAAGAGCTCTTTATCCTGGGATTAACATAAAACAGAGGTGGGGTACTCGAGTCACATGACTCGACTCGAGTTGCGATTTTAAGGACTTGAGACTTGCTTGATGAACATTGATAAAAAACTCGACTTGACTTGGTATTCATGACTTGAGATTTGGCACATATATATGTGTGTGTTTTACTTTATTTTATTTTATTTTTTTATGATTGGGTGATTTTGTTTTGCAATGCGCGTAAACCTGGCAACCCATCAGAACGCAGCAGATCAGCAGAGTTGATGATTGCTCTTATAATGAACGCGGCTGCTCCTAAAATAGCAAAATTTGGATTTAAGGAATATGTAGTCGATGAGAAGAACAAAAAGCGAACAGCAACGTGCAGGGTTTGCAGTACCAAAATCAGCGACATGACCACCACAACTTCAAACTTTATTTGCCCCTTCAAAACCCACAGAGAGGTAAGTGACTGTGTCTGTTAAGCTAATGCTAACTGTTAAGCTATGTGTCTGTTAAGTTAACCCTCACTGGCTAACAGAACATTAGCAAGTTAGGGCATAATAATTTTAATGACTTGACTTGCTTGAATTTTTCCACAGTGACTTGGGACTTGCTTAAGACTTGAGACCCACCTCTGAGTGCTACAAAGTACTAACGCAACTAACGGGGGTCGAATAATTTTCCACGCCCAATGTTTCGGTTTTTTATTTGTTAAAAAAAAAGTTTAAAATATCCAATAAATTTAGTTTCACGTCACGATTGTATCACACTCGTTGTTGATTCTTCACAAAAAAATTACAATCTGATATCTTTATGTTTGATGCCTGAAATGTGGCAAAAGTTTAAAAAGTTCAAGGGGGCCAAATACTTTTGCAAGGCACTGTACATGATGCAAATCTCCCATTCCCATCACATTCCACAGTGCTCTATTGGATTGACATCTGATGACTTTGGAGGTCATTTACAGTCAACACACTGACAGTTATTAACTTAACTGTCTTTCTTCCTGTTACTGTTGGATTATTTTTTTTTTCTACCGTTCATTGTTTTTAGAAAGTTTACAGGTGACCGACTTTGGTGTATAGAGTGTTTGTTTATTAGCCTTAAGCAAATCTCCAGTTTTCATGCAATTTCGTTACAGTTTAAATCTACAACTTTTTTTTACAGTTGTTTCCTATTCTGTGTTTGTTTATAAGTATTGTTTATTTGTGTAATAGTCTTTGCGAATCACCAACTTATTTCATTTTGGCTTTGTCTTCGCTATAGTCCAATTTCATAACTTTCTACAGCCGTTTCCCAATTGCTTTTTATTATTATTATTACCATTTACTATTATGGGGACTTTTACTGACTTTCTATCCACTCTTAATTGGTACTGTATTGGACCACCGGCTCCAGTGTATGGGGATCTACAGCAGGAAGTGTACTGTACTCAGCTGAATCACCTGTGCTCACATCTTAAATCATCAATCCACATCCTCACCCAAAGCTAAGTACATTTAATTGATTGATTGATGTAAGCTTGTAGCTAGTCTGAAGGAAAATATTGTAGTGTTAGATGCGCACATCCAGACAGTAGAGAAGGCTAGCTTAAATTCTAGTTTAGCAAATCTCGATGCCACGGGCATAGTTAGTGCCCCCTCCAGCAGCGCCCTCGCAGCAGGGCAAGTGGGTGACGATTCGGCAAAGTAGTCGTAAGGCTAGCCCACCAGAGCACCAATCCTTTATCCATTAACGTGTACAACAGGTTTACCCTGTTCAGTGAAACACCCACTGAGCAGCCTGTTGAAAGAGCTCTGGTTATAGGTGACTATATTCTGACACTAGCGGAAACTAGTGAAACTAGCTACCCCTTTAGGGACACCAGCATCTAGGGTTTTATGTATCCCTGAAGCCAGAGTGCCGAACATACTAGGGAGCCTTAGTGAGCTTCAGAGCTGTAGATTCTCTAGGATAGTTATTCATGTAGCGGCTAACAATATACGCTT
>JAVSBV010146757.1:0-15692 GCA_033117975.1 Parotocinclus spilosoma | reverse complement strand
ACATAAAAATCATTAGGGAATGACTCATTTCATTTCAGAAACAAACAACTTTTGAAAATTTGTTGACCAGTGTAATTCAGTTTGTCGATACATTTGTGAAAAAAGTATTGAAATGTTTAATCTCAATGTTTCTCAGATAAATATTGGAAGGGATTTGGGTAATATAAAGTTACATACCACTTAAAACAAAAAAAGAAGCTTTATATTAACCATATTATTATGTCCAGAAGTGGCATCAACTTCTCTGAGCTCCGAGTCATCTGGGATGGACCTTAACACAATAAAAACATGTATTGTGCTTAGACAATACATGAAAATCAGTATTTCAGATATTTTCGGGAAGCACTGCAGTATGTTCGCTCTAGACCAAAGAAGGACCATCTTCACTACTATCAGCAACAAGTCCAAAAGCCAGGGTCATTGTATTTCATTATATGGGGCTTTGCCCTTGACAAAGGTAATTTACATTTGACATCTTTCCCAGGTAAACGAAGCAAACCAGATAAAGTTGGTCTAAAACATAGAAATCCCTTCCAGTCTTTGTTTGAGGAAGATTGTTTTTAAACATAAAATCGAATCATTTTACCACACATTTATTGATCTCTGGAGATCCTCTGCCCATCTTTGTTCCTTCAAGACTCTGCCTTTTCTGGATGATTGTAGCAAATCATGGTTATTATCTCCTGTTTTAGTCACCTGTTTAAAATCACATAACTCTTTTTAAAATTCATTTCTAACCACGTTTTTTGGAGTGTGTTGCAGGCATGGACTGCAGATATGGGTGTTTATGCAGTATATCAGACAAAACATTAAATATCCTGGGTTCATATTGTATACAATTAAATAAAAGTAAATGTAAGGGACACTATACCATCACTACTGTGTGTGATTTGGGGTAGGGAAGGAGACAGGAAAACTCTTTGAATAGCTTGTTTATGATATTAAAATGGCTTTAAAATACATTTAATCCACTTTCCCCTTCGTAAAATAAAATGCATCACGCAGTAGGTTTGAAAATAAAATTACCTACTTCTCCAGTACCACTCTGGTTTATACTGTGTGCATAATTTATGATTTTAAGTCAGGACAGAGATAAATAATCAGAACAAGACGCTGAAAGAGTTACAGTTTTATAATGATAGTCTCAGCACACCGAATATAAACACCTAAATGAACGCTGGATTTCTCTTGATGTATTTGGCGCCATTTAGCGACTATTATATGTAAATCACATCGTTCTTGTCTGTTTTGACAGTATTATTCTTTAGTGTCGTTGTAACAGGTACAAAGAAAAGTAAAATTGAAGCCTTTTTAGTGCAGGTATAAAGTTGCATAAATAAATAAAGTAATTGCATTGTGACAGTGGATATTGTACACAACAGATATTGCACTTATTTAATGTGGCATATGACATGGCTATTTTATTTCAAAGTCATTCAAAGCTCTGCCAGCGGTTTGGTAGAAACTACATTACTCACATAAGTAATGGGATATTTAATTTAAAAGTATCCCCTTTTTTGTTTAAGCAATGTGTTTCCAGTCTGTTTGTCCTAGTTCTAATGGCCCTGTACCATCTGCCTGATGGCGGTAGCTTAGCGTCTGTGTGCAAGTACCTGTCTCCTAGGACCAGTGCGTCACGTAAAGACACGTATCATCATACAAGTTTGTTTCGATACACTCTGCTATGGTATTGGTGGAAGCACTCCAAAGTGCTCAACGGTTTGGCTCTGCTTTAAGAGTAAGCGTAAAGACTAAATGCAATACGTGTGGAAACTGATCTGTTGTAATGGAGGTGGAAATAAATATCCTCATGATTTTGAGCTACAGTACTGAACAGTTCAACTGACTGCGCTCCCTTAGTCCGAATGCTGCGTTAGCAGGGAGAGAAAACCTCTTAATGTCAATAAAACTTACCATGGTTTAAAAAACCTAAAGTAAAAATTACTTTCCCTTTGGACCACCTGTTATAACTTTTATTAACTGATAGAAGTTTGGTATCCTTAGGGCACTGCTTTAGTTTCATGTGATACAGGAGGGCCTCTGAGATGATGAAAAAAGCATACAGTAAAAAAGTAAAAAGTTTTCCTATTGAAATGAGAAAAATAAGATATTCTTTGTGCCTAAACGTTTAGAAATTTAACAGTTTTGGGAATCTAAATTTGGAATCCATGAAAAGTGGGATCAATACTAAGCCTAGTTGTGTCACATGAATATACACTATTATGCATTGTAACATTTGTTTTCAGTGATACTTGAATAATCCCTAAACACTGAAATGTCTTATTTGACAGGCGTCTGGTGCAAAAGTCTCCTGAGTGACTATAAAGAGGCATGCCGTGACGTGCTTGTGGGGGCGTATGAGCATCCGCTTAAATTCTCCACCTATGTGGTCCTGTTTGGAGGTGCATACTTCTGTTACTACTCAAATCCAGACACCATGTCTTTCCAGACTAAATTAGTAGAAACCTCCAACAAGCTGTCCCTCCTCTCTCCGTGGATCCGCAGTGGCACATCAGATGGACATGTTCAGAGCTTGGTCAAGCTGCACAATGAGGGCCGTTTGCGCTACATCAGCCTGGGTGTTGGATCTTTGGCTTATGTGGCAGACTATGACCCTGACTGTAGCCTGTATGAGGCAGATTGCTCTGCACTGTCCTTGCCCTTGGCACAGCTGCCAAAATGTGTGATGGATGTGGGCTTTGTGGGTCGCTGGTGGGTGCTGGAGCACAAGATGAAGGACTACGATATAAATGAAGAGGAGTTCAAGCATCTTCCACCTGTTCTGTTAGCCACTGTGCCCCCTGCAGCACAGAAGACAGAGCAAAATGAGAAGTTGCACCAGGCGTCGTGGAAAGCAATAACAACTGAGGAAGAAATGGACCTTGTGAAACAAAGAGTGGAGGTAACTGTGGAAAATAAGAGCAGTACAAATGTAGGAACATCGAAGACCTGATGAAATGTATTGCCTAGGTGTCTCATACTTATTAAAACGTACTTATTTGGTTTACAGTAACTGTTTTGTATTGATAATAAAAATACCATGTTGTGTAAATGATGACATGTGAATAAATGAAACCTTTATCTAACCTTCATGTAACCTTGAATCTTCTGGGCTTCTTAACAGATGCAGGGACTTGTCTTGTGGCCAAGCTAATAAAGGAGAACATTTATTAGTGTATTTACATATTTTATTTCGATATATCCCCTAATTTGTGTGAGCAGTGTATTTAAGTATTTCTGTTTGAGTATACAGAGCTGGAGTAATCAGATAATGGTAAAGCTTCATGTTTTCTCCGGCAATGATCTGATACTTTGCAACCAGCCAATAATCTCAGAGAAAAGTGACAAACTAGAATACTAAATAATCACAATAATATTTAATAATCTTAAGTATAAACTGCGTTTCAGTACCTTTAAGAAGTGTTTGAAAGCTGCCAGATCTGCAACAGAATCCCACACCATCTCTGTGTAAATACACACCAAAAAAGGCTAAATCTATAAGGGGACCTAATTCCACTGCTAACACCAACTTAACTGCTACACAGCCTTAGGAAACCGATCAAATTATTAAGCACATGTAAACGCACTATGTGAAGGTGATCTGCTAAGGCAGGCTTGGGTGTGGTCCTCAGAAGAAAAGGGGATTTCCTACAGGTATGTGCTGAATAATGTCTATTTGGATAGCACCTGTTTTCATATACAATTGAGGTTATTATCCTTGTTATTATGGTAATCACCCAAATAACCCAGATTTTTACTCACTACATAAATTAGCTGATGTAGTACAGCTGTTCTCGTGACATGTAATATCACAATTTGTGTTACAATTTCACAATTATGGTAAAACTCATTAAATACATTGCAACAGCACGAGTGGACTCAAAGCTGAGAAACATTTGCACTTCTTATAATCACCAAGAATGGTGATTATACCATTTTGTAACTTTGGAAGACTTGTGGAAGAAGATTCTTGCCTGCAGGAGAAGGGTGTATTAGTTTTTTATTTTTAAATGTGTGTTTTATGCTCCATAGGGGAGAAGAGCATAACAGAGCTGAATGAGCACTTTAGTCTCTGTCTGTCGGTCGTGTCGTCTGCTTATCTGATTTGGCAACCCTGATTTGTTTGCTCTGTCCCAGTACGGTGTGCACTCTGTGTATAGCCCTTAGCACTTTGTAAAGCTACACTATGTTGCCAAAAGTATTTGCTCACCTATCCAAATTATTTGAATCAGGTGTTCCAATCACTTCCATGGCTACAGGTGTATAAAATTAAGCACCTAGGCATGCAGACTGTTTTTACCATTACATTTAAAACATTTGTGAAAGTATGAGTGGCTCTCAGGAGCTCAGTGAATTCCAGTATGGAACTGTGATAAGATGCCACCTAAATATTCCACAGTCAACTGTCAGCTGTATCATAAGAACATAAGAAATGTTTGGAAATGACAGCAACTCGGCCACGAAGTGTTAGGCCGCGTAAACTGACGGAGCGGGGTGCAAAAAGGTCATCAACTTTCTGCAGAGTCAATCACTACAGAGCTCCAAACTTCATGTGACCTTCAGGTTTGTGCATTGTGCACAGAGAGCTTCATGGAATGAGTTTCCATGGTCGAGCAGCTGCATCCAAGCCATCCATCAAGTGCAATGCAGTGGTGTAAAGCACGCCGCCACTGGACTCTAGAGCAGTGGAGGCATGTTCTCTGGAGTGACGAATCGTGCTTCTCCATCTGGCAATCTGATAGACAAGTCTGGGTTTGACGGTTGCCAGAAGAACGGTACTTGTTTGACTGCGTTGTGCCAAGTGTAAAGTTTAGTGGAGGGGGATTATGGGGTGGGGTTGTTTTTTAGGAGCTGAGCTGTGTGTTTAGTTCCAGTAAAAGGAACTCTGAATGCTACAGCATACCAATACATTTTGGACAATTCCATGCTCCCAACTTTGTGGGAACAGTTTAAAGCTGGCCCCTTCCTCTTCCAACATGAACGTCCATAAAGACATGGATGACAGAGTCTGGTGTGAATAAACTTGACTGACCTCAACCCGATAGAAAAGCTTTGGGATGATCTGGAGCAGAGACTGAGAGCCAGGGCTTCTCATCCAACATCAGTATGTGACCTCAAATGTGCTGGAAGAATGGTCAAAATCTTCATAAACACACTCCTAAACCTTGTGGACAGCCTTTCCAAAAGAGTTGAAGTTGTTCTAGCTGCAAATTGTGGACCAACGTCATATTGAACTCTATGGATTAGGAATGGGATGTTACTTAAGCTCATATGTTAGTTGAAGTAGGTGAGCAAATACTTTTGGCAATATAGTGTATAATTATTCCTGATCATTTTTTAATCACAGTATTTGAATCTCTTAATCGTTTTCCTTCTTGTTACCGGTGAATTATATTTTCTGCTCTTAATCGGTATTTAGAAAGTTTGCGGATCTAACGGAATAGTGTGTTTAATAACCAGATTCCCATCTTTTCAACTTAAAAAAATATATACTTTTTGCAACAATTCTTTTGTGGTGACTTTTAACTGTGAATTACTACTGCTTTTCCAATCGGCACTTTGATCAATAATGCAAACTTTGTATTGGACCATCAGCTGCAGCGTAAAAGGACCTACAGCAAGAAGTCGACTGAATCACCTGTGACTACACCCTATATCGACACCCACAATCACCACCTGAAGTTAAGTGCATTTAAATGATGAATTGTATTAACATGGCTTCTGCTGCTCTTGTTCCCTGTGATGTGTGGCATATTTAGCTATTTTTCCTCCATCAGTAGTCTAAATGTTATTTGTGATAGATGTAGGCTAGTAGCTATTCTGACGGAGAACATTGCTGTGTGAGAAGACTAGCTCAGCTTCTAGCTTAGCAAATCCGGATCCTCTGGTAGTGCCCTCGAAGCAGGGCATGTGGGTGACGGTTTGGCAACATCGTCATAAAGCTTTCCCACCGGAGTGCCACTTATTACCTGGTCATGTGTCATACATGTTTACCCTCCTCAGTGAAACACCCTCTGAGCAGCCTGTTGAAAAAGCTCTGGTCATAGGTTACTGTTTTGCTACATGAAATTAGCTACCCCTTTAGGCACACCAGCAGCTAGGGTTACATGTATCCCAAAGGTGACCAAGGCTAATTTAATAGAGATTACAGCTGTGAAGGCAATGTCTGATGCAGTAGGGTGCTCTGGCCACATTCCAATGCGGTATGGTGACCAAGCCTACAGCAGGATGGTGCGATATCAATCCCACATAATACTAAATATTATAATACTACATAGTATTCCTTCAAGATGGCAGCCATGTTCCGGACATAGCGTAAAAGATAGGTCCCCCTTACCCATTACTTGCTGGAGTATTTAGATATGCCATTTTCCCCCGTGTCCCCTGTGGCTTTTGACTCAGACCCAGTATAGTGAGAACCAGCAGCAAAACCATGAAACCAAAGCAATGATTTACAAGGATTTAAGGGCCAAAATCAAACACAAAAACACACAAGGATAAACACTGCAAGTTTATTGAACAAAGAAGATCACAAAATAAATTCTATACACAAGCGAACACACGGAAACCCCTCAGAGTCTGTTCCTCAAGTATCCTCAACATACTTTAAATCTAATATAAATATTTTGGTATCGATACACACTGCTAACAAAAATTAGGAGAGAAAAATAGTATAATTATGGGAGGATTCATTTTGAAGTATCCCCGAATGTTTGTCAGCAGTACAAATAACCTAGATGTTTTCCCGCTAAGTGATTTGATTTCTGATCACGGTCTCTTAGTTTTTGAGCTACATGTAGCAAATAACATCTACCTTCTCCTTAGTTATGACACTTAGGGCACTATTACGATTAGGCATGCACCGATCATGTTTTATGCTGCCGATTCTGATCACCCATGAGTGCCGATCACATTGACTGGCTGTAAACTTTTCGACTTAGTTATGATGAGTGCTACTGGCTACGTGACCTGGAAAAAATACAATTATCTTAAATAAAAACACATTTTACTGACTTTTCCTAGAGATAAAGTACAAAATACTTGCAGGCACAACTATTGATCCACCACTGAAAAAGGCAGGTCATCTAACCTGAGGAATTTAATAGATTTTTGGGTTATTTGCTTAGCCTTCTAACTGTCACACTTATACAGGTGAGTGTTGGCAAGTGTGTGCTGCGTTACTGCCTGACTGTTGTCTTCTTTTTATTCTCTGCAGTGAGCCTTAAACTCATCATACTCCGCCAAGTGTTTGGTCTTTATATGACATGTTGAAACATTTTAATGTGCTTAACCTGTGAGGTATGTTTTCGTTGCATGTGTTGCAGGATGCAAACTTACATCACTCTCAGAGACCAAGTTCCACAAATTCACTACATAGTTGTAGCTAACATATCCACAGTGCATGTTGGTGACAATAGAAAAACGTCTTGTAGCAATGTGCTGCTATTGCTAAAATAAGTCTAGCCATAAAGGCGTCGTATTAGCTAAACTTGGTCACTTTGGAAATTAATGTCTGTGGTAAAGCAGAGGTCTTGTCATCACCGTTTGATTACTTTCTTTAGTCTGTTAATTCAGAGACTTTTTTTTTTTACTCCTTTCAGCAGCAGATTTATTCTAGTAACCAAGTTTTGTCCTTCTGTATCGAATGTATGGGACTGGACTTATTGAGGATTGAGGACAGTGCAGTGATGGGTTTTGGTTGAGGATTCTTGACGTCCTTTTGATTTGGCCCGGTGCTTTCTCAGTCTCTTTTTTTGAGTGTTTGTTGTCCTCTTACAGTGGGAACTTTCCTTTGCTGTGACTTCGCCTTTGGGTGAGGAATTCATCCTTATTCCCTGAATGGTGAAGGGATGAAATCTTCCAGACATCTTTTCCGTGAATTAAGAAAGTAGCAGGCAGTTATTGTTCTTTTATATTATATACAAGTATAATTCACGTGTTCTCATAATATACTCCTTAGGTGATATAAACCTAACACCCATCATCTTCATAGAACATTAATAACCCATCCTTCTTTCCTCGTAATATGACTTAACTCCCTAGCTGTGAGAAGGCACACGTCTCTTAAGAACACACACTTCTTTTTTATCTAGTTATTTGAGTTCACACAGCAAGAGGCGTAAGAGTACACTCCTTCTTTTCTCAGAATCACACAGTCTCTGATTTGTAGGAATGTGCATTTTTCTACTGGTAGAGTCACACAGTCTCTACTCTTTCACTAGGGATCACACAGCACCTGGTGCTATTACAAAAACTTACACCTCACCGTTTTATGGAGAGTCCAGGTTCTCCTGTCCAACCTTGCACAAATTTCGGATTTCGGAAATTTCGGAAGAGTCTATGGAAGTCACCTCTTCTTTAATCCTTTTTTGTAAAGTAGGTGCTGTGTGCACAGTTCTACTCTTCCTCTTGAGCAATAAGCCAAGAGAAGTGGGAAATTGTGGTGGACAATCGAGAATTCACCGGGAGAAGTAAAAAAAAAAAAGACTGGACCACCTGTGGTGTAGCAATAAGTTCTTCATTTATTTCTGCATCAGAAAAATAAATCCACTCAGATACCAGTACATTCTAGCAGTTGTATAAAAGCGTAACAATAAAATGGTCATATGGACGAGATGCAAAATTTTTCAAAGGATCAAGCTTGGTCCAACTACAAGAAACAGTGCACTGAAAGATGGTAGTTTGTCCTGCAAAGAGAATGGAATTTATTGTAGAATAGATTTCTCAAAGGTGGCTTCCTTCAGCACCCTCTGCAGGCTTTGTGCTGTACAGCTGGCGAACCAAGCTACACAGCAGTACAATAGAAGGCTCTTGACGAGTCGTTGCTGTTAAAGTGCTCGTGAATGTACTTTTGGTAATTGCTCTTGGCTTTAATGATTCCCCTTTTCAGGTCGGTCCTTGCTTTGTTGTAGGTTTGTTGGTTTCCGAGCCTGAAAGCAGAGTTTCTAGCTTTGAGAGGGACCTCACTTCACCATTGAACCATGGTTTATGGTTGGGAAGCACTTTAACAGTTATGTTTAGTCACACTTTTAGCACAGAAGCTGATGTAATCCAGCACAGCTGATGTGTGATCGTCCAGGTCTGTCCCTTCAGCAAAGACCTCCAAGTCTGTGTTCTCAATGCAGTCCTGCAGGGCTGAAGTGGCTTCCTCAGTCCATACTTTGACTGTCCTTGTAGCTGGTCTCTCCCTACAGATGAGTGGTTTATATGCTGGAGTTAGAGACAGGGACAGATGATCAGAGAATCCTAGATGCGGCAGGGGCCGAGCTGTGAATTCATGAGGGATGTTGCAGTAGACCTAATCTAAGATGTTGTTCTCTCTTGTGGGAAAGTTAACATACTTGTAGAATTTTGTCAGGACCGACTTCAAGTTGGCACGATTATCTCCTGCCGCAATAAAAACACTGTCTGGCTGTGACACTAGCTGTTGGCTAATGGAGGAATATAGCCTCTCCATGGCTACCTTAGCGTTAGCCTGTGGAGTTACGTAGACAGCAGTGACAGTCACCGATGTAAACTCTCTACAGTGACCGGGTGTTGGCTATGAAAAGACTTGTAATGGCCTGTCTGAACCCTTAGCTTAGCCTCTAATCCTCACCTCTTTCCTCTATTTTGTTTTCTGTCGCGCCGCCAGTGGCGACGCTTCAGCAGTGGTGGAATTATATATGACCCCCCCGGTAGCGACGTATCTCCGGAGGGATAGATTCCCAGTTCTTATAATCCAAATAGTATAGATTGTTCTTTGTAATTGACAAACAAATAAGTCCTACTGTACTGTAGTCCTGTAGCCAGAAAAAATACTAGATAGAAAGTAGAAAGTATATAAAATAGCTGCCGAAGTGTGAGGAAGCTCTGAGTTACCCGCGCCGCCATCTTGTACTACCATATATATTTGAATTTACCTGTTTGAATATCTGAGAAAGGATGCTTCTTTAACACTTTATTGGACTTCTTTTAAATATAAGAGGTCAGAGGGGGATTTCCTGTTTATGCCAAAGCAGTAGGTCATGAGACAGCGCCGTCTCTCCCAATTCCAGGAGCACTAAAACTGTACCTGGCCATGCTTGATTATCTCATGACTATCTAATTTAGTTTGCACTTCTTATAGAAATATATGGAATTATGAGAGTTTCAAGAGAGATACCAGTACGTTCTAGCAGTTGCATAAAAGCGTAACAATAAAATGGTCATATGGACGAGATACCAATTTTTTCAAAGGATATAGAATTATGAGAGTTTCAAGAGGGGGCATTCCAGCGTGTCAGGAAAAGTTATGGCCAATAAATTGATTCAGGGAGACAGGTCTGAACTTCAAGTCCTGCATTCAAATCTTGTTTTTTCTAAAAGGTGTGAGAAGATGAGAAGAAAATATTATATATTGGCACATCCACATCATTGCATTCAGTTTTTATTCACAATTTGTTTAGTGTCCCAACTTTTTTGGAATCCGGTTTGTATTATCATTCATAGTCTCTTACAAACGGCCAAAATATTACAAAATTTGCCAGGGTATCTTAACTTATGACCACAACTGTATACACAGTGGGGCAAAAAGTATTTAGTCAGCCACTGATTGTGCAAGTTATCCTACTTAGGAAGATAAGAGAGGTCTGTAATTTTCATGATAGGTACACTTCAACTATGAGAGACAATTGGTGTTAGGAAGAAGAAGAAGAGTTGATTTACGTGAATAATAGGTAAATAAAATATTGTAAAAGATATGTATATTAGTAATATATAGTAAAATACAGAGTCACCTTCGAATAGTGTCCTCAGTGACAGCTAACAGAACATCAATTTAGAGAGAAAAGAGAAAGTATAGTTACCTACTTATTGAGAATCTGTAATGAGAAAAGTGCCAATTTCACTCCCAGTCAGTAAGATACTTGGGTTACGCTGCTGTTCTATGCTGGCCTACCCCTCACACAGTCAAGGACCTCCAGCGGTTCCTAGGATTCGCTAATTTCTATTGGTGCTTTATAAGGAACTTTAGCTGGATTATGGCCCCGCTCATGTCCCTCCTTCTTAGCAAGCCTCGTGCCCTCCGCTGGTCCTCTGAGGCCGATGCCTTCAAGTACTTCAAATCAACCTTCTCCCGAGCCCCGGTGCTAAGTCACCCAGATCCCAGCCGACCCTTCACCTTGGAGGTGGATGCTTCTTCAGTGGGGGCAGGAGCAGTACTCTCCCAACGTCTCGGGGAACATTCCAAAATACTTCCTGTTGCTTTTTTCTCCTACAGATTTTCGTCGGCAGAGCGCAACTACGACGTGGCTCTGGAGGAGTGGAGACACTGGCTGGAGGGAGCCCAACATCAAGTAACGGTTCTCACGGACCATAAAAATTTAGAGTACCATAAGGCAGCGAGACGCCTAAACCCCCACCAAGCCAGTTGGGTGCTCTTCTTTGCTCGCTTCAATTAGGGAATCTCTTATTGACCAGCAGCCAAAAACACAAAGGCGGATGCCTTCTCCCGATGCCTCGAACCCTCCTCGGCGGCTACTGAAGTGCCAGAAAACATTCTGCCCTCCTCCTGCTTTATTGGGGCAGTGCAATGGGATCTCGAACGAGATCTAGAGGAGGAGCACATCTCGCCCCCCACCTGGCTGCCCTCTGTCCCTCCAGATTTTCGCAACCGGCTGCTGACCTGGGCTCACGTTACCCCCTGCTCCGGCCACCCTGGGGAAACCGGCACTCTGCAGCTGCTGACCCCACGATTTTGGTGGAAATAGATGCGCAAAGACGTCCACAAATTCGTTGCCTCATGCCCAGTCTGTGCACAATGCAAGACACCTCGTACCTTCCCAGCGGGCCGACTCCACTTGGCCTTCCCCCGTCACAGGAGTTGACCACGGTCCTCACTATTGTGCATCGCTTCTTCAGAGCAGTCAAATTTCTACCTTTCTATAAGCTTCCTACGGCCTTCAGGCCACCTCCGGCGACACCTGGGACAGGTTTTTTGGGGTGTGGGGGGGCACTGTCACACCCACAAACAGCTCGCGCAACCAAACTCGGCCTATCACACACACGCACCATCACCAGCTGCACACACCTGGGACTCATTTTCTGTCATCAGCACACACCCTTCTTATACTGCTCACCGCCGCTCACAATTTGCTAAGCAATTTGGTTCCCTCGTTCGCTACGCACTTCACTATTGTTTTCATTATCGCTTACTTACTGTGTTTCGATCTTGGCTTTGTTCGTCCTCGCGCTATCCCTCGGTTGTTGTTTGCCTGTGCTGTGTTTTGACCTTGGACTGTCGACTACGATATGTCTGAATGCTGCGTTTGAGTCCGCCATCTTTGTGCAACCGTTACAAGGAGCATGAAAACACTTTAAAATACTTGTAGGTATTGAAGGTAAGAATTATTTTCATGTCATTTTATATATATATATATATATATATATATATATATATATATATAATTATTATTTATATATTTATAAAATTAGCAGTGTAAATGTATAGTGGATGTGTATAGTTAATTCGATCTGTATTTTTGTGTATTTGTACTTTACACCAGTGAAACAAAAAAGTAATTAGCAAAAGATTAATTGCCTTAAATTTCACATTTTCCTTAAGAATGTGAATTGTTGAATTAGTTTCTTTCTTAGTTGTTTTTCACTAATTAAATGTGTACAATCACTAGCAAAAAAGATGATACTTCCCAAATGGCATTTTTCCTCCTAAATACAGTAGGTCCTAGCCTGACCCTGACCAGTACCAGTGAACATGACCAGGGTGCATCCACATCACAGAAAAAAAATCAAAAGAGTACTGTGAAATGTGTTTGGAACAAAAAGCAATTCTGCCTTTACTGTAAGAAGCCAAACAGTAATTTATCTCAGCATATGGAAAGAAAACAGTGCAGAAGTGGAGGTTACACAGACTCTTAACTTTCAGAAAGGCTCTAAACACCGGTTAGCCTTGCTCAAAGAAATATGAAACAAAGGAAACTATGAACATAATGTGGAAGTTCTACAGAAGGGTGAAGGCCAGCTAATCACCTGGCGGCAGCCAGAATACAAATCCTATCCAAAGGATTACCTGCCATGTCCCCACTGTTGGGGATTTTTTTTGTTAAAGCAGACCTGTGGAAGCATGAAGCTTCCTGCAGGGTTAAGAAGGAAAAGAAGATTCAGAAAATTCAGAGATGGATCAAGTTGGATAGTTTATGGGTGATGATATACATGGCCATCAAGAATATTACAGATTGGCTGACAAAACTATACAACTGACGAAAATTAGCAAATTGTTAATTGCAAGGAAACCATACCGATCTTGGACGGTCTTTAGAGGAGGTGGAGCTGGATGACCTTGCTTCTCAGACTAAAGGCAGTTTCTTCAAATAGAGAAAAATCAGGTATGTTACCATTAACGCTGTGGCCCCCCAGTGGTTTTTTTGGACCATTTGACTCTAAGGACTTAAACAGATTTGCTACTGGTTACTGATGATCTGTTTTTTAATGATTTCCAGACATACCATAGTTATCATCTGAGGGAAGGAAAGAAGTAATTTGCTCACAGGCTCATTCCCAAATTCCAGTCCCCTCTGAATGTCAGGATGAAGACACTGACATGATCACTGGAAAAATGGATCAAAGAGAGAAGTCAGGTATGAGACAGTGTTTTTGTCCATCTAACCTAGCAGACAAACAAGAACGGTGAACAAAAGTACATTGCCATGTTTGTTTTGTGTTTTCCTGACAATAGACAATCAAAGCAAAAAAAAAAAGACGCCATTTATGAAGAGAATGTTCAATATGAATTAGATGAAGATGCAGAGATAAGAAATTATGATCCTTCCAGAGGAGGAAATTCAGGTATTCTTACTGCTTTTTCTCACATTTTTCAGTGTCCACTTTGATAGAAACAGCTTCTTGTAGGCACACCTAGTATTATAATGGTTTTTTTCTCATTGCATAACGGATCATGTTTAGTTCTTCTGCATCAGTGTGCCTGTTCATCATACATGATTGTCCCCCATAATGTAATATGTTGTTCTAACGTAGTACAAATCTTTTATGCCATGTCTTATTTATTTCAAGCATTGTTTTCTGCTTCTTGTCTCCCTTCTTTCACTGTTTTGACCAGCATATTGTCTGGATTATTAATGGATATCCCTTGTGATTACCTTGTCAGTGTACAGAAGTACAATGCCATGTTTGTTTTGTGTTTTCAGACAGTAGACAACCATCTCGCAAAAATGACAGATCTCAAACCAGAGCTCAAATCAGACGACCACGGAACAGTGAAGAGAAGGATGCATTGTGGCGTCACATGTCAAAGTACCTTGTTTTCAAGAGAATTCCAAACAAAGATGCATGTGTCCTGTGCATTTAAGCAGAGCCAGATCTTAAAAAACCATAATGTAAAGACATAAAAAAAATTGTGTACAACGCACTTCAGTCGGAGCACAGAAAGGCTTCTGCTGCCATGGCAAAAACAGAGCCTTGAAACACGCACAGACTCAGATAAGTTGTTAATTTGTTAACGTGTAAATCTCTTAGACAGTGGCGGCTGGCGCTAAAAAACCTGAGGGGGGCACCAACAATTTTTTTTTTTTTTAAACAAATTAAAAACAAACAAATAAAAGCACTATTTGAACATGAATTTTGCTCTCCTTCCTTCTGGCCTGCAAATTTCTCAATTACATTCTTGTCGTCTCTGTGACTAGTCTTTTCTCCATTGACAACATTGAGTTTCTCAGAAAAGTCTTAATTTGTAAAAGCATTTTTTGTAAAGACAAAACTGAATTTTCTTTAATGCTACTCCAGCCTGCAAATGTTGTTAAGCGTGAATCGAGCTACGAACCGCAGCTGAACTAATGAGTTGATTCGGGTATTATCCGATCACACAATGTTTTTAAAAAATAAGCCAGTGCTGACACACTAAGCATTAGAGTGGGTGTGTTCGGGACGCAGAGAGCTGCGCCCTGTGGAAAACCTAAAATAACCATTTAAAGATCAGCCTCAGATCACCCGCTTTCCAAAAGTTGACGGGTCTAAATACACTCATTAGACCGGCGCCCTGCATGTAGGAAGTGTGCACAATGTGAGCAATTAAATGCAATTATATATTTATTTTTATTATTAATTCTAAAAGGTCTATTAGACACACAGTATGAATAAACCCATTTCGAACTATTATTTCGTTTTAATAGCGGAACTATTTTAAGGGGATTGCATTAGACATGGGAAGTTCTGCATGGTGCCCATGTAGTTTGGCTCTGGATTTGTGAAGTTTTATTGTTTTCATTTTTCTGCTACTCTTAAGTTCAGGTTTAAAAAAGATGTGAAGGGATATTCCACACATATGTGAAATTGAGCCACTCACCATTTTTTATTTTTTAATCAGTCTAGGCATTGTCTTAATCGGGCAGCACAGCTGTTAGATTTAGCTTATCATAGGTGCTGTAATGTAGTGTTGCCAAGTAGACAGTAATTATTTGTTGTGGCCTGTACATTTACATCAAGTACAAATTGGCAGGCACAAAGACACCACGCAGAACCTGAAAACCAATCACCACCTGGATAAGCCTAGACAGATTTGTTGACTGAAGTTTTAGGCGTTACGGTGGTTCAATTCAATTCAATTCAGTTTTATTTATATTTATAGAGTATTGTCTCAAAGCAACTTCACAATATTACGCTTTCCTAAAAAGGCCAATCCCAAGTTGAGCAAGCCTAGG
>JAVSBV010146746.1:0-15695 GCA_033117975.1 Parotocinclus spilosoma | reverse complement strand
GCATGTGTGTCTGTGTGTTTGTGTTTGTTTGTGTGTGTGTGTGTGTTCGGTGTGTGTGTGTGTGTGTGTGTGTGTGTGTGTGTGTGTGTGTGTGTGTGTGTGTGTGTGTGTGTGTGTGCAATCAGAGAATAAAAAATGCAGCTGTCAGCTAAAGGCAGCACAGGAAGTTTCTTGTGGCTAGAGGCCCCAGCAGTATTAGATAAGTTGAAGTCCATCACAAAAATGACACTTGTATACACCATATGCAATGCATGGTATTGCATTATTAGTTATGTCTAAGTTAGTCTTGTTATGCACTACATTGAGCAATATATCCGTATAATTATCATCTTGTGTGTGTATCTGATTTGTACTATATTGTAACTGGATGTTGTGCGTCTCCATAGCAACATTTTTGCTGGATTTTTTCCCGTCTGACATGAGTGAAAGGGGAAGACATTTGTGAAAACCAGCCTAAAGATTTTCCATAAGAAGAAGCAGATTTAAAAGTACAAAAGTATCGCCATCACAGCCCTGAAGGCCTGTAGGACCATAACTTTGAGACCAAACTCTGTTCCATGCTGCACAGAATGGGTGGGTGGTCAAGGGCTTGGCCTGAAGTTACAAAGAACCCCTGGGTTTTCAAAGTCCCCATGCAGGGCATTGTGGACTGTGGGGTATTGAGCCAAAATATAAGTGGGTGAGAGATGGTCATAAGATTACTATCCTTATTATTAAGGGTACAACTTTATTTAATTTGTTAATGAAACACATTCATGCAACACATTCCAAAAAAATGTCAGGGCAGGGGTTATTTAGAGCTGGTGAATAATGATGTGATTGTAAACAGGTGATGTCAACAGTTGATTGTAATCATGATTTGGTACAAAAAGTTATTGATGAGCAAAGATGGTCAGAGGATCTCTAGAACATGTTTGAAACCATTATTGAAATATTAAAAAACCTGTGTACCTCATAAAAAGATTTTTCCCTCTACAGTGCAGAAAACCATTAAATGATTCAAGGAGTCTGGAGGAAGCTCAGTGGAAAAGGGCAAGGGTGCATGCTTAAGCTGAACGCATGTGATCTTCGGTCCCTCAGGCGGCACTGCATCAAGAACTGCTTTTCCTCAACATTTGATAAAACCACATGGCAAATGATTACTTTATCCAACTTTATACTTTATCCATGACTTTGTTGAGCGCTACTTAAAACTTTACAAAAACTTTTGCAAAAAGTAGCCTCATGTTGACCATGTCTAGGATAGAATATTTCCACACAGTGGAAACAAATATTGTGGTCAGACTTTTTTTTATTATTTTTTTATTTTTTGAAAAAAAAATGGATGCTGTTTACTCTGGACCAAAGATGGTTATGATCATGGGCTGTGCCAATGTCCCTGGCAAAGGTCATTTACACTTATGTAATGGCAGTATTAATGCAGAATAGTCCAAACATATTTGAGCAACATGTACTGCCTTCAAGACATCCATCTTTTCCAGGCACGTCTTTTTACATTTTCAACTAGACAGTTTAAAACCAAATGCCACACACATTACAAAGACTGCAGTCATTGCCTGTTCCCAGTAGAGAATGTGTGGAGAATTTTGAAATGAATAATGCAACAACAATGAGCCATACTGTTGCAAATCTCAATGTTGCAAAAATCAAACAGTAAATCAAAATATTTAAGTATGGTGAAAAGGAATTGCATCATTACAAAATGGAAAATGCTTTAGTGTCCTAACTTTTTTGTAATGACTTGCAAGCCTGAAATGCAGGAATTGATGTTTATGTATTTGTTTATTAACAAATGAAATGATATTGACCAGAAAAAATATAAAATAGTTTACGTTCATACTGTCTGCAATTAAATTAAAGTTAATATAAGAAACACTTTTTTTTTTTTTTTTTTTGGTAAATATGCGATTTCCATGCTTTCCCAACTTTTTCTGAGTTGGGGTTGTATATAAATTGCAAGGTGGTGCCTCTTCTGATTGGACTTCTTTGTCCAGCACATCCCATTTGATCAGACTGAGATCTGGGGAAATTGGAGGCCAAGTTGACTCTTTGAACACAAGTTATTCAAACGTTTCATGAACAGTTCCTACAGGGTAACATTAACTGATGAAAGATGCCATGACCATATGTAATTCTGCATTGAATAGTCAATTCAGACAATTCAATGTCAAAGTAACATTCACATGAACTGCAGGACCGAAGTTTTTTCCAGCAGAACATTGCCGGAGCATCACACTGTCAGTGTTATTTATTTCACCTGTCAGTTGTTTTAATGCTATGGCTGTTCAGGTATCAAAATAGATGTGCTGGTATTACATATTGATAATATGAAATTAATAACTATATTTAGATATAGTTACAACTTAGTTATCGTATCATAATCAGGGTACTGTTGTATTCTTAAAATCATTACACTAAATCTGGAATGTTCACGTAGAAATATGAAATCTCCATTTTCCATTAGTTGCTGATTTAAAACAAAGATGAAATGCCTTCCTGCACCACAGTGGGCCCATGCCCATGTAGTCTACCTACACATGAAATGAGGGATGAAGTTCATACATAGCTAGGATCATATGCAAGAAACATTTCACATTCATAGAGGGCAAAGGTGACCACAGTATTATTATGCAGTGCAAATTCCATTGAGATTACCGGTAAAATCCTTCATGTTCTTCACTAGATTGTATCACTTAAGCCATTTTTCTTGTCATTGCAGAATGGATCTGGGCATGGGGCTTTTTGTCCATCACTGTGATAAGCCTGCTGTCTCTGCTGGGTGTTGTGCTAGTGCCCATCCTTAATCAGTCCTGTTTCAAGTTCCTACTCACGTTCCTGGTGGCACTGGCAGTGGGCACACTGAGTGGTGATGCCCTTCTCCACCTGCTTCCTCATGTAAGACCTGATTTATTTTTTTGATTCAAAAGGTGGAATTACATGGTACCACTGACTGACACTGTGAATATAGCATTATTATATGTTTTAAATTTCACTTTTTAGAATGTGTATGACAATACATTGTATTGTAATAGTGTATTACAAAGTAGCTTCACATAATGTAAAACAAAAAATAACTAATGCCAACCCAGTGGATTATTCTTAATTATAAGAATATTATATAATATATGTGAAATGTATGAAACCTTTTAAGAAATGTCCCAGATTTACGATGGGGAAACGCAAGTAGAGTTAGGCAAATCTTAAGTTATTTAAATGATAAATTATGAAATATATGATGTAATTATTGAATAATACATTGAAAGTAAAAAGCATGACTCCGGCTAGTCCTCAATACAATTTCCATTGCTCATTACTCCCACTACATGAATTCCTACATCACATCCGAGTCAGCTCTTGGAAAACTCTGTTTCAGCCCTTGACATGATTAGGTAAAACTACAAAGACACTTGGATTACATAAGTACCTACTGTCAGGGTTAAGCCACACGCAGATCAGACAGAGGGACCATCATCTGGTACTGAAGAACAACAGATCTCTGCTATGGACTGGCATGCCATCCAGCATATAATGGGGGAAATGTTTTAAATGACATAGATTGTGTACATTTAAAAGTAATGTAATGCACCATTTAATTTCATGCCCATGTCTTCTTTACTTAATGCTCTAGTCTCAGGGAAGCCATGACCACGGTCATGACCATGGTCACGACCATAGTCACGACCACAGTCACAGTGAACATGAAGCAGATGATGTGACTGATTTTCTCACAAAGTTTGATGGCGTCTGGAAGGGTCTGACTGCTCTGGCTGGAATCTATCTGCTTTTCATTATTGAACACTGCATCCGCATGGTCAAACATTACAAAGACCAAGGGGTGAGAGGCTGTTTTCTTACAGAAAATTGATCAGTTCTGACACTTGCATGCCCATTTTAGGCGCTGTTGATGGTATGGCATTTGGAATTTTGACCAGACTGCGACTAGGCATGGGTCACTACAATGTGTTGTGAAACATTGCTATTTACCCAGCATTAAACATTTTGTGACCATAACAGTAATTCTACAGCTTAGCTGAAACAGACAGGATATGATTTATTGCTCTTGCCTTTCGATTAATCTTGAAATCTTTTAATGATTAATCCTGATTAATCGAATTTTTTTTTTCTCTTTTCCCACGTTAGTCTTTACTCCTAAATATTATATATCTTATGCCCCACATGTGGACTATCTAATTACTTTCTAATATACAGCTCACAAAAATTAAGGGATTCTTTAAAATAAAGTTAGCTCATAATTAAATATCCCCTAAGTTTTGTGAGCAGTGTATATCCCAGAACTTAGCATGCACTGTTTTAACAGTTGGTCAGCGTTATTCTGTGCATAACTAGTTTGATCTCTCTAAGAACTATTGTTTTATTTTGTGCAGGGTAGATTCTGTCGGAGGAAAAAAAAAGATGAGGATGGGAAGATTGGAAGGAAATTGTCAGACCACAAGTTAAACAGGAACTCCGATGCTGAGTGGATGCATCTGAAACGCTTGGATGACTGTAAATAATTTACTGCCTCACTGTATATGGCTGGTTTTCCACCAAACAGTATATTATATGGAAATATAGAATTGTCTTTCTGTCAGGCCATATATACTTTTACAGTGCATGGATTTTCAGTGAAATATAAAAACGAATCTACAACTACTACATTCAGGAATACCTGGTTGAGATTCGTTCTCTGAGATCTTAATGAAATGTCTGTGACATGCCTTGGTGAAAATACCACATAAATTAGGCAGCAGAAGACTCTTCTCTGCGTGCCAAAACAGCCATTTTTAAAACAATTGTTTTTGATTAGATCTCAGCCAATGATTAGTTTTCTTAGTTTTTAAGTGATATCATAAGCTTAATATATTTGCTATATATATTATATTTACATAAAGACAATGTATTCATTAAACAAGTACTGCTAGCCTAACTTCACTGTATGTCCTGAATTTGTGTTAGAAATTCACTTAATCTGCTTTAAGTTTGACTTCTAGTTCTGAGGGCCTTGATCGCATTCATCTAATGGTTAAGTTTGTAACTTGAAACTTGGATGAAACAAGCCACGCTTAAGATGATATATATATATATATATATATATAGTCAACTTTTGGTTAAAGAATAAGTGTTCTTTGCTAAGATGCAGTATAGACTATATTAAACTCCATTAACTTCTTACAATTTGTTCAACTTAAGAAGTTATCTTAGTTTAAAATAGATTAGCTTTAATTGTTTAACCTTCATATTTTTTTAACTTTTTTGGCAATGTTATATTTTCATAAAAATAAAGACTATACTCTCAGCTCATCTGTCAGCTGAGGGCTAATATAAAGATCTGTGCTGTTTTATGCAGCTATCAATGCACCACCTAGAGTTTTCAGTTCTGGCTTAGTTCTTGAGTTCCAGTAAGTTGGCAGACACTCAGTACCCAAATGTACTGTATGTGCACAGTTTTATACAGTATATCTTCTTTAAGTTAAAGGAACAGTCACATTAAACATGGGCAGACAGTTGTTTTGATGAGTAATTCGTTTTGAATTATGGTTAGTAAAACATATCATGATGTCCCTCTTTTACATCTGTAGCTACATATGTAACTGTTTCATATTATCCACAAATTCTTAATATATGTGCAAATCTATGTTTGTTTAAACAGCTGCCCACAGTGACACTCAGATGACGGAACTGCAACCTCCGGATTCACCCAGCAAAACTCCACTGGCAATCACAGAGACGGAACACTCTGTAACTATGGAGGAAAATGGCATGAGGACCAAAATAAAGAAACATGGTCACTCACATGGCCATGGCCACTCACATCAGGGGCACTGCCACTAAGAAAAGGACATGAAAGATGCTGGAATCGCCAGCATAGCCTGGATGGTCATCATGGGAGATGGCATGCATAATTTCAGTGATGGGTTAGCCATAGGTAAGGAACAGTTAAGTCACTAGAACTAAATGGTTACAGCTGGAGGACAGAGCACCGTACTCACAATAGATAGATTTACAGAAAATTATTTTTAAATAATTAATTTGCATTTTATTGCATAAAATAAGTATTTGATCACCTACCAACCAGAAATAATTCTGGCTCTCACAGATCAGGTTTTTCTTTAAGAAGAACTCCTTTTCTGCACTCATTACCAGTATTAATTGCTCCCATTTGAACTTGTCACCTGTCCACACACTTAATAAATCACACTCCAACCTCTCCATCATGCCCAAGATCAAAGAGCTGTCTAAGGACACTTGCCACAGAATTGTAAACAGGACGATAGGCAACAGCTTGATAAGAAGGCAACAACAGTTGGCACAATGGAAGAAACACAAGATTACTGTCTCCTCGTGGGGTAAGGATTATTCTTAGAAAGGTCAGGAATCAGGCCAGAACTACACAGGAGTACCTGATCAATGACCAGAAGTCTCAATTACTGTTAGTAACCAAAACATCATGGATTCAAATCCCACAGGGCATGCAAGGTCCCCCTGCTCACACCAACAAATGTTCAGGCCTGTGTGAAGTTCACCAGTGACCATCTGGATGATCAACAAGAGGCATGGAAGAAGGTCATGTTGTCATATGAGACCAAAATAGATCTTTTTGTTATTAACTCCACTTGCCGTGTTTGGAAGTATGAGTACAACCTCAAAAACACTGTCCCAACCGTGAAGCATGGTGAAACATTATACTTTGGGTGCACAGGGAATAGGGTTACTGCACCATATTAAAGGGAGGATGATTAAGGTCATGAATCGCAAAATTTTGTAAACAACTTCCTTCCCTCAATAACAGCATTGAACATAGGTTGTGGCTGGATCTTCCAATGACCTGAAACACACAACCAGGACAACTAGGGAGTGGCTCCGTAAGAAGCATTACAAGGTCATGGAGTGGCCTAGCTAGTCTCCAGGCTTGAATCGAAATCTTTGAAGGGAGATCCAAACAATAGCCCTGAAACCTGAAAGATCTGGAGAAGATATGTATGGAGGAATGGACCAAAATTCCTGCTGCAATGTGTGCAAACTCAAGAACTACAGGGAATGTCTGACCTCTGCAATTGCAAACAAAACATGTTTTTTCCATTGTATCAAATACTTATTTCATGTGATAAAATGCTAAATAATTATTTAAATATCATACAATGTGATTTTCAATGTCTCACAGTTGTTGTCCCTACGATAAAAAATACACATCTCTCTATTTTTTGTACTCAAAATTGGCAGAGTATCAAATACTTTTATTTTCCTCACTGTATATGCACACTAAATGTAATTCAATTCGAAGATATGCGCATGTATCATATAACAATTAGTGTGTTAACTATTACACAACAGCAAGAACGATGGGAATCTTGTCAGTCTCTAATGTAGAGCCAGTGTTGTTTTAGCATGTTGTGTTTTCATGTGTTTTATGTCTAAAATCTTCAGGTTCAGAAAAATGTACTACAAATGTACATATTATGCAGGGGAAGGAGATACTTTACTATGCTTAAATACTGCCATCCATCCTGGTGACTATATAAATATGCTTTATTGGTTTGAAGCATTTTTTTTCTTGATTGATTGCATCTTTCTTGTTGAAAGAGCTAAGCATGCATAGTGACACAGCTGCAGGTGCACATTATGAACTGCCAGTCTAGCTCGAAATGTAGAACCCCAATTCCAATGGAGTTTGCTACGTCCAATGGACGTTGTGCAAAACATTAATAAAAACAGAATACGCTAATTTGCTAATTCTTTTCAACCCATATTCCACAATTTTACCACAAAGTTCACTAAAAATACACTACAAAGACCAGATATTTAATGTTCAAATGGATAAACTTGGTGAGTGTCCTTTAAGGGTATAAAGGGATCATTCCCAAAAGGCTCAGTCATTCATAAGCCAGGATGGGATGAGGTTCACCACTTTGTGAACAACTACATGAGCAAAAAGTCCAACACTTTAAGAACTACGTTTCTCATCATGCAATTGCAGGAAATCATCTATAGTCCATAATATTATTAAAGGATTCAGAGAATCTGGAAAAATCTCTGCAAGTAAGCAGCAAGGCTAAAAACCAACATTGAATGCCCATGACCTTCGATCCCTCTGCATTAAAAACCGACATCATTCTGTAATGAATATTGTCACATGGGCTCAGAAGACCAGGGAAAACCATTCAGTGCAAGTTAAAACTCAACACCTAGAGCTCATCTGAGATGGACTGGTATCACTGGTATGGGGGTGTGTTAGTGCCCATGGCATTGGCAACTTGTACATCTGGGAAGGCTCCATTACCATTAATGCTAAAAGGTACATACAGGTTTAGGAGCAACATAACACAAAATTCTGTACATATTACAAGAGCATGGCTTCATAGTAAAGTAGTAAAAGAGTGACCTGTCTCAGTACAGTTTTAAGTGGCATTTGTGAATGCAACTCTGTATTGAAATGCCTGACAGTAGCTTGCATATCTGTGAAATAGCAGTTCAAGATGCAGTTTCGTCTGAAGTATCAAAGCTCACGACCGTTCAACCTAAGCCTGCACCCTTGGTGTTTACACCTTCAATTGTTAATATTATGCACTGTCGAATTTGAAACCTTCAAATCTTTCTTTGAGGTACACTGTTTTTAAACATTTCAATAATTTTTTCACTCGTTGACAAACTGGTGATCCATTTTACCATTTGCCATTTTTGCTCAGCTTGTTTTGGAAGCATGAAATTCAATAATGAATATTTCTTTACAAGTCAAATTAAGTTGACCAGAAAAAAGATGACACATCTCAGTTCTGAGTAAAATTTTTTAAAATATGCATTTCCAAACCTTCCTATTATTTTCAGGTTTTTGATTGTAGTATTATATACACTATTTATCTTTTCTTTGAGCTGTTTTTGTATTTTGCTTTAACATTAATGACAGTTTTTTTTTAATGAGTTGTTTTCACCCTTGCAGGTGCTGCTTTTAGTGCCAACATTACAGGGGGCATTAGTACATCAGTTGCTGTCTTCTGCCACGAGTTACCTCATGAGTTAGGTAGGTGTGAAACATGACATTTATTAAATATCAATGAACACATGCACTGGCTTGATGCTTATTTTACAGTGAAAAAATGTAAAATTGATTTGTAGCTGTTTGGGAAATGAATTTATTTTGAAAATGTATGTCAAGCTTTTTTTAATGATTTTTTGGTGACACCATGAAATCATTTTGACACCATGTCTTTTAGTCTTAATGACTGTACCACTTGTGCTAAACATGTACCAATCCAACACAAGAAATTTAAAGCATGAAGGTGGTAAAAAGAAGTAAGAAATAAGGTAATGGAAAAATGTCTTTGTGGTTAAATAATGTCACACAAATGTGTGATAGTTCTAACCCTTTATGGATAAATTTTCTTCAAATACCTGTTTCAACAAACCACATGTCCAAATGAATGGCATTTATTATTTTTTATACAACTTAGTTCTGACCTCTCAATCTCACTGTGATTATATTTGTGATAAAAGTATTACTACTTAATACTGCAATACCACACAGAATACTCTCTGATTCATAGTTTGTTCATAATATGTGCATTTTGAAACATTTTGCCACAAATAAATATATAAATATTTAATATTATTTTTAATGATCAATGACCTATTTTTTGGCAAAAGGTGTTGTCAGCATGAAATTGTATACAGTATTAAATTCAGATCTTCTTTGATTTATTTTGTTTCTTTATTGTGTTGTTAAAAAACCTGTTGTATTTAAGCAATAGAACACTCGAGGCTGTGATGTTGACACCCTTGACTCTTCTATTGCTTAAATACAACTTTTGTTTGCCAACATCAAGGGTGTATCTGAAATGGTTCACTTGTTTAGTCATTCACAAATACACTTCACAAATACAGTGTGTAACACTATATAGGGTCACAGACAGCAACTTAAATGAGGGAATTCAGACAACACTTACTCATGCTGGAAACAAATCATCTTGACGTTTTGTCGCAGAAACAGTATAGCTATTACATGAACTGTTTGCTCTTGGATAGGTGTTTGGTAGAAGTTGTTTAATTGTAGCTTCCATAACTTCTTACTAATAGTGCTTTAATGCCACTTTAGAAATATTTCAATTTTCTAGGAACAGCCATATTTACACTGTATGTACACTTTCAAACAGGCTGTGATACATTCTTTCTGTTTAGTATATTAATATATAAATATGATTATATAAAGCTGATTGTTTTCAGTATAAATGAATCATTTGTAATGAGAAGCTGAGTTTGTCTCTCGGTTCAAGTATTGCAATACATAAATGTTCCTCAGCTTAACTTACTAGTTGAAATAATAATTGTAAACGTTTTGGTTTTATTGATTATTTGATAGAACTGGTTTGGTTGTACTGTTTGAGTAATGCTGCTTAGCCTGAATAAATCCTGACATTAACTCTATAATTCACAAACCCTGCTTTGTTACTCCTCTGATGTTGATTCAAATCTTTTGGTTCAGCGTGTCTTTTCTGTTGCTTATGACACCGTTTACACTATAGTACAGTACATATTAAACAAGTGTAAATGCATTCAAACCCAGTTACTTTGACATAGCACACGTCATCGATGATCATAATCCCTGGAGGACTGCACAGAGCTGGCAGATGCAATATATCTATATATTTTTTTACATTTTTATAGGTAATTTGGTCTGATACCACTGTCCAATATAAACTGTAATAGTATCGGCTCCCAATAGTTTACTGCCTCGTGACTCAATTTATCTGTGCACTTATGTCTGAAACCAGGATTCAGCTTTAAGTCTGGCTGACTGGAGAGGCATTTGACGATTAAGTGTAAATACATGTTGTTGAAAGATATCTGAATGCAATCCAGATACAAAATCTACAATATCAGATACAAGATAAAGAGACCAAGTGTAAATGTTATCTGTAAGTGCAGACTGTCTCAAATGATTTCTGAAACTCGTCTAAAAGCACTGCTTCATGTTAGTCCATATGACACAAGTGGGATGAGTGGGATCAGTTTCTGTCCACAGTATGGTTGTGCTTCTGGTGTAATTAACAGCTTTTAATTTAATTTCCACTGATTGTTAGTTGAGGAAAAAAGAGAACAAAAAAGTTGAGAAAATAGCACTTTCACCTTAATGTGCATTATGTTTAAATTTAAAACAAACAAAAACTCAAAAAATGACTGTCATCATCTGTCATTTTGTGGACGGAAAGAAACACACATTAACCAAAACAATTGCATTTTTCTTTTTAGCACAGACTGTCACAATTGTTTATAATTTACCCCCAAGAGTGTGATTGATTGCAAACACCTCCTCATGCAGCAAGTAGCAATGATGAGTGCTCTTTAGCACCTCAAGGCACAGCTAATCAGCTTTAATTGCATCTGTCAGTGCAGGGGACATTATGAGCTAGTGGAGAAGCAGTGCAGTCAAAACATGGGTCTTTTTTTCTGAGAATGGCTTGATGCAGTAACCACACTTTAATGCATCCTGGACAGTAATTAACAGGGAAGGAGGACAATACACATGATATAAAGAGAATCTAGGTCAATGCTCAGCTTCCCTCTGCATTTTTGCTCTCCACTGCTTGAGGATTGAGACCAAATGCCAATTTGCTCTGCTAATGTTTAGCGTACATGCTGAATGGATGTGCTCTTGGGATGAATACAATGGAATAGTGTACTTATTTATTCATGTTTGCTGATTGCCCTTGATATATAGCAGTCTCTTTGGTTTGTGGTATGATGTATGGTACTAACACTGAGCCTGTTTTTGCCTGTAGGTGACTTTGCAGTGCTGCTGAAGGCCGGTATGACAGTGAAACAAGCTATTGTGTATAACTTGCTGTCAGCGCTCATGGCCTACTTTGGGATGGTGATTGGCACAGCTGTGGGTCAGTACACACACAATGTGACTAGCTGGATTTTTGCCATTACTGCTGGCATGTTCCTCTATGTGGCCTTAGTGGATATGGTGAGTACCAGTAATGTACTGTTATTACTGTACTGTAATCAGTAAATTGCAACTGCAATAAATTAGAGAGTATTTGACTATTTGAAAATGGGTAATTAAAAATGTTGACAAACACACTGGGGATGTCTATGCATATTTTAGGCCATTAAAACTTCACCATCTTCAAAAAAGGCTAAGCTCATTAAGGCATGTCCACCTGCCTAGTTAAGTCTAATTTATTTCTAAGGATTTTTTAAACATCTTGGTCCAAAGCTAAAATTTTTAATAATTTGGAAAGAATATATTTAATATTTAATTATTAATATAGAAAAAAATGTAATAAATAAAATACACTAACATAAGTATTACTGAGAATGTTATAAAATAGACAATAATATAATATAATAATAATCTCTGTGTAACCATATTATGGTTACAGTCAGGAGGAGGAGATGAGGGGTTATTGGGGTCCAATGATGCAGTATGTGTGGGTAGCTGTGTGGGGGTGAAACTGGTGTGGGAACAAGAACTCGGAGAGAAATTAATGAAATATGTAGTAAGGGATGCTGAGAACAGAGCATATTGACAGAGCAGGTTTATACCAGGTGCAGCACAAACCAAAGCAGCATAGCTAGAGGAGAAGCCAAGAGGGATCACATGAGACAGCACCTTCGCATCAATCAACAAACCTGAGTGATCACACCAGAGAGGCGAGAAGACAAAACCCAATATCCAAGAGCACCATAGAACTGTTTGATTTTAAAATGTCCTTGCAATTAGTCTAAATGCAGGCTGCACAGTCACAGGCTATATTTGTACAAAACTGCTATAGACAATGTGTATTGTACAGTTTTACAATAAATCAGCTATACCAAAAATTCACCATCTATTTGGTATAAAATCTAACACACAAAAGTCTAACACTTGTCTACATTAAAAAAAGTTTTTTGCTGATCTTACCCAAATGAAAGGTGCTGATTCCAATGTTCCCTTTTTGTATGCTCTGAAATAGAATTGTAAACCCTAGTCTGCCATCATGTTTGTGTCTCATGTGCCTTATATCAATATTAATCTTGATGTCTTGGTGAATGTGTTCTCCTTCTTCATTCATAGTTCCTAGATTTGTGGGGAATTACACTGCTCAAAAATGAGGGGATATTTCAAAATGAATACTAAGAGGATCCCACAGGAACTACTGGACAATCTGTCCATGCCCCATGACTGTTAGTGTATTTTGGCAGTCCTGGGTGACCATACACTCTACTGAACAGTCAATGTGTGGCACTCTTGTTCAGTTTAACATGCTTCTGTTCACCTTCATGACTATATCACTTGCTAATAAATCACAATAATTGAGTTTGCATCTCATTTGCGTAATCAAACAACTTTGTTTGACTTTTCATTTGCTTTTCTGATGATCTTGTTTGATGTAATAAAATCAAATGCTCTTTTTTAAATCACTTCATATTCATTTTGAAACATCCTCTCATTTTTGTGAGCAGTGTAGTTAAGGTGGCTATCAAGGAAATGGAATTTGACACTAATGTTTGCTCCCAGGCTTTGAAAGCAACAAATTTTAAACTTAAAGGATATAGTTTAAGCTTAAGGTTAAATTTTTGGTCTCTCCACACCTTTAGCACTTGGAAGCTGAGACCTTCTCTCTGACCTTTAGTCCACTCTGTCAGGTTTTAAACATGTCCTGCATACTGCATGTGGTGAGCAAGGTTTTTGCTGGTCACTGAGTGTAACCCCAATATAACAGGGTTAAATTAGTTGCAACTTCGAAGCCTCTTGAATGACTGAATGGTGCAGTTGGTTTTCTTACTGCTTATAAAGCCATAAAATGCAGACAGTAGCAGTTTAAACTGTTTAGCAGTCATACTATTAGTTATATTAATTCAATTTTCAGCATTTCTCTATGCCTATTCGGCATGTCCTTCTGCATATTAATAATCTTTTTGCATATTCAGCATATCTAAATAATAGTTACATTATTTCTTATTTAAATCTATAAGTAGACAACGGTTTGTGGAAACACCAGACATGACTGGATATGTGATTTTTGGATTCAGTAGACTAAAATAAATAGAGATCACGTTATCTTCAGCTTATATAGTCAGCAGAATTGATGTAGAACTGTGTAATTGCTTAATGTTTTGCATGAAGCAATGGTGAGCCAGTGGTGGCCAACTGCAATCACCACTACTATCAAGCACCTATAGCAAACTCCTTAGCCTTAATTTGTAACAATTCACATGTAGTAGAAGTGGCTGCCAAACCTACTAGGTAAAAATGACTAGTGGTTTTATGTAAATGGGTTGTTTACTGCTTTATAAAGTCTTGGTGTTATCCTGCTAAATGCTTTGTTGGTAATAACATTCTCTGCTGCATTTTACATCCCACCAAGTATTTAACATTTACAAACCTTTAAGCCAACCTAACAGACGTTGGCTCATAATTCAGTAGTTTCACCCAAAAGTTACATAAGTTTTAAGACTGCTTTCAAAGAGTAACCTCTGTAGTTCATTCCGAATCAAATGTAAAGCTGAAGTGTCTTATTTTATTCTTTGCCCTACTTATAAACAAATCGTATTATCATGGAGGCCTCCCTGAACAAAGTTTTCCCAGTCTGCTCAACTATTATTTGCTTTATGCAGCTATTGTTAAACATGTAGATTATGCTAAAACCATCATCCAAACCAATATCTACAGTGTTGGTACTCTTACTTTTAAGGACATAATCCAAGACAAACTTTGATTGTTATAATTTATATTTATTAAAAAAAATACTTGACATACAACCCCAAATCAGAAAAAAAGTTTGTACGTATAAAAAATTGTCTGGTCAAGTTCATTTAATTTGGTATTAAACATATTTTTTTTGCATTTCCCATCTGCAATACAGGTCTTATTTGAGGGCAATGTAGGTCTAAAAATTAAGTATTAAAAAAAACAAACCTAAATAACAACATGATTTGAAACAGGTAATCTAAACAGATATAATATTATATGATGATAATAAAAATTTTGGACAAAGTCAGTGTCTGTGAAAGTCTCGGTCTTTGAGGAGCTGGGCAAAGGATCTATAGTTTGTCAACAAATGTGTGACAAAATTATTAAAATGGCTAAAAACAATGTTCCTCAATGACAGACTAGATTGGATTTGCATATTTCAGTCCTAATTTTTTTTACTAATTTGGTTTGTTTTGCATTAAAGTTGCACATGCAAACTTCTTACACAAAGAACCCAGGACCTTCTCAATGTGAGTTGATTTTTTAGTTAATTCTTTTCTCAGTCTAACTTGCCCACATCCCAACCTTTTCGGGATTGTGTTAAAAGCCTGAAATGCAAGGACGGATATTTATTAACAAATGAAATAAAGTTGACCGGACAAAACATTAAATATGTTGAGGTCATACTGTCTGCAATGAATTAAAGGTCAAAGTAAGTGAAAGAAACTACATTTTTTTTTTGCACTATGCATTTTCCATTCCATCCAAACTGATTTGGGGTTGTACTACATAGTAGAGCTGTGCCTCAAAGGCAGATACTTAATTAATTTGCTAACAGGGATGTGCAGCTGCTATGATAAATGTCTAAAAATATCCCAAATGGTTATGTTTGCTGGAAAAACTTCATTCATTTATGTAATAGTACAAAGCGGATTCCAAAATAATTGGGACACTAAACAAATTGTGAATAAAAACTGAATACAATGATGTGGAGATGGCAAATGTCAATATTTTATTTGTA
>JAVSBV010146735.1:0-15697 GCA_033117975.1 Parotocinclus spilosoma | reverse complement strand
GTACGTTCGCTATACGTGTAAATCGTACAATAAAAGTTTAATAAACATTTAATATGTTACATAGCACGTCCCGTCTTAATCGGACTAGACGGTTTTTAGGACCAAAACAATTGTGTCCTGATCACGTATGTTATACATATAAAAATATATATGTATATATCCAGAAGTTCTATGCAAGATAAAAGAGAAATGTCTGGACCTCAATTAGAAAAGACTGGATCCCATTAAACAACGCAAGGGACTCAATAAGAACAGATGAGACACACAAAAGATTTGGGATTTAGTCCACAAGACGGTCAGACAAATTTGTTTGAAGTATAAATTAGAAACCCTGGTCTTTGTGACTCTTTGTGAACTGGTGTCAGTACTGGTTAGCTCATTAATTCCAAAGCTGCACCAGTATGTAGATAAGCACTGCCCGTTCAGAACGGCACGGTAATTTGCCTGAAATGTTCATTCTGAAATGCTAATCATTTATGCTCTTCTGTGTTTCAAACTACTAGCTAGAAGCTAACCCGGTGTCCCTAAAGGAAAGAAGCAGGTGGTGTTTCACATTCAGCTGATGCTTATCTGCCTGTTCATCACTTGATCAAACCTCGGCCTGCTCAGCTTCTCTCAAACAACCTTCCAGGTGGAAGAACTGGAGATGAGCCAGGAATATTAAGGGGACCCCAAATGAATGCTTAACTACACCTTTTTTTCCAGGCAGCTAAAATCTGCTCAGAATAGATTAACACTGGCTTTGCTTCTGGAGAGCTGAGATTGGAGAAAGACCGCATGGTTCACCATGCTAACATAAATATGCATTATGGTAATAAATTACAGCGACAATCTAGGCTGGATGCTAAATGGCGATATCATTGGGATAATGGAGAACAAATGGGAGGCTACGTGCAGCAGGTTCGGGGGGTGCAGCGTCAGGAGATTCCACAGTCCCTTACATTGCTGCACTCTGCTGTTTGCCTTTTTTTGTCCCTTTTGAACAGGAACTGTTTGGACTCTCTCAGCAGAACCTGCTAACATTAATGCTAACATGTTTTAATGTGGACTGAGAGAGCAAGAGTGAAAACACTGGAACATTGAAAGGTACTGACAAGAAGAAATTAGTTTAGTGAGAGTAAGATTTGGTGCAACTGACAAATCCCAAACAAATCTAAAGAGCAGACCAAACATACCCTGTATGGACAAAAGTATTGGGACATTAAACCTGGATAGAAATACACTGCTCACAAAAATTAGGGAATATTTCATGATGGGATATTATTTTTGAAGTATCCCCTAATTTTTGTGAGCAGTATAGAAACTGCTCTAGATTTCCCCACACTCTATATCGTGACTCTATATCTATTTTTAGATTAATTAACCTAAACCTGTGCTGCTAACCTCGAGGACAGCTTACTCTATTCATTATTATGATTAATTCAATTAATAATTATCTTCTGCTTAATCCACACAGGTCACGGCCAACCCGGCAACTTTGGGGGCAAGAGCGGGAACAACCCTAGACGAGATGCCAATCCATCATAGGACACATACACAGTCACACACTAATTGCTACTTCAGAGACACCAATTAACCCAATACGCATGCCTTTGGACTGTGAGAGGAAACCCGAGTACCCCGAGTAAACCCACGCAGACACGGGAAGGACATGCAGACTCCACACAGAAAGGACCCGGGCTGCTCCACCCTGGGATTGAACCCAGGACCTTCTTGCTGTGAGGCAGCGGTGCTACCCACCGAGTCACCCTAATTATTATGTAACTGCAGGAAGCTGTCTGGTTTATATGGGTCAACATTCCTAGAGAACCAATTTAACACCTACTCGAATCCGTTCTAAAAGCCAATGGAAGTCCAAAGCACTACTAGTGTAGATAGGCGTCTCTAATAAAGTGACCATTCAGCTCAACCGCAACATAAAATTACCCCAGATAATAGAAGATTTTGGCCACATCACCCTGCTGAAACACACCTAGAGGCAATTTAGAGCAGCAAATCCACGGACAGACTCACGGGAGGGGAAAAAAAGCGGAGCATCTCTGCGTAGAACATGCCAAATTCCCCACAAACACTAACCAGGGGCGAGAACTGAACCCTAGTCTCCAACAACACCTGCTGTAGCACTGTTGCGTCTCATTATTTCTCCCTACTTTTCATCACGTCTCCGTAGCCGCGGGTCCGATGGCAGGCTGATGGAGGTAGAGAGGGGCCGGGCAAAGACTCGTCGTACGTTAATGCTGGGGCACGATTATGAAAACTGCAGTGCTATTTATCTTTAGGGAGAGTGAGGCGCTGACACATGGCAGCGTTCCTGCGCTCAGCCTGGGGCTCAGACCTGCAGGGCTGTGTGTATTCATTCGAATGGAAGCCTTGTCACGTCGGCTCATAAAAAGAAGCAACTGAAGGTTTGTGCATGCAGCAAATCTGCATATGAAAATGTGAAGCGGTACAATAGGACTGCAGCATTGGCACTCTGGGAAAGAAGCAAAGGCAGCAGGAAGACAAACGAGAGGCGGACGAAATCTGTCTCATTGTGGGGACCAAGTGTGCTCCCGATGATAGTATAACCGGAAAATGTGTTTGGTTTGAAAACACTATGGGCTTACGCAAATTCAGTTCAGAAAAAGATTACTGAGATATCAGGAATGTGGCAAGTCAGGTTAAATATAGCACCGGGGATGAACTTTACCTAAAACATTTTCCCTATAAAGTATTTTCTTTCCAGTAGGAAGAACAGCAACTTTCCGCGTAGTCATGGTTTCCAAGGGATTTTCTCACAATCATCGATTTTACATTCCGTAAGGCCAGACTTTTTTAATTGCTTGTTTCTCGGATGTCCCTACTTAAGAATCTACTGAGAAGGGGAGGAAAAAAAATAAAAAAAATCTTTACCTACAATTAAATGAAACTGAATCTGGAAAAAAAAAAATGAACAGAAGAAAACCTTGAGGGCGGAAAAAGCCAAAAAAAAAAAAAAAAGAAGATTTTTTTATTTCAATCGTTGGTGCTGCGGCGGATCCTAGAAATACCAAAAAAAAAAAAAAACAATTTTTTTTTGTACTCAAATATGATCGTCGGCGGATCCGCGAAACAAGCAATAAAAAAAGTCTGGCCTAAAAAAGACGCTCCGATGAATTTCTGAAGAGTAAACAATGAGTCCTATTTTTTTAACGGAAGTATTTAAACAACAGGAATGAAATAAAATGGCTACAAACGGGTTTTAATTTAAAAAAAACAAAATGAAGAATGGCAATCGAAAATAATAACGCTGGACGATTGTTTCATTCTCTACCCTCTGGTGTTCTACTGCGTCAAAACAAGAATTCATCATCCTGAAATTAATTACCCCATAACTTAAAGGTGCACATCATTCCATTTTTGCATTGTGTCACAATCTATCGTTACACCCCCCAGTATTTCTGAGTGTATGTATCTTAATTCTCATTTTTCGGCTTCAAAATAGGGACACCCTGGGTACTCTGGTACCAGTGATGGACGTTTGGACAGTAGGGTTCACAGGAACATGACAAAGGGTTTTCCTTGCCTCCCTGGCTCTTACAGTCCCCAGATCTTAGGGTGCACTTACAGTACTCGCCCCCCCCCCACCCCCGCTAACCTGTGCTTACATCGTGTTCTCGTCGTATCGTATTGGCCTGAGCACAATAACATCAACTTACTCAGCAAACCAGACTTCAGGATCACCTGAGGCTGGGTCGTAACGTACGGATTTGAACCATGTTTGAAGTTTGATTTTTCTTGTTCGGATTTTGGGGGCGAAAAAATGTAAGCCGACCCTTTGATGTTTGACTTGGTCAAGCAGGAGGATCAATCTCTGGTTCTTATTTTGTGGCTACTGGTCCTGCATGTATAAGAAAAGTCTTACGGAGGCAGCTGGTGCTGAACCAAACCGAACCGGGCCGTGCCCAAGCCCTCCTCCTGAAGCGGGCCAAACGACCTACACACGGTACAGATCGCATAATGAGAGCATCTCTGATATGAGGTAGAACAGAGTGTGTCAGTACCTCCGTCTTATTTGCTATATCTGTCCTGTCTGCACGGTCAACGTTCCCAATGGAATCTATCCCAAGCGAAAGTGCTGCTGATCTGAGGGCCAAAGGAGGGCCAGAGGAGGGCCAGAGGGCCATCTGTGGTGGCCTAGTGGTTAAGGTACTAGACTATGAACCAGAAGGTCCAGGGTTCAAACCCCACCTCCTCCAAGATACCACAGTTGGGTCTCTGAGCAAGGCCCTTAATCCACAGTTGCTTGGATTGTAAGACTGTATGAACTGTAAGTCGCTCTGGATAAGGGCGTCTGCTAAATGACATAAACGTAAATGTAAATAATACAGTATCTTTAATAAAGTGGCCATTCAGCATATACAGTAAGAAGATAAAACAACCCCGGTCTCCCATGTAGCCGTGTTTACATTTGAGTTCTCATCTAAAATCCACTATTGGATTCAAATTAGGATTGGATTAAGCAGCGTGACTTCGAGGCCCTGATAACAGCGGCTAATTGGATCGATGAAGCAGACAGTGTTAATTCTGCCAGTGACACAGACAGAAAGAAAGCCAGAGCCATTATATGAAATGAGGCAAACACGGCTAATTGCGCATGAAGGAATTGTCGATTGTTCTTAATGCGACTGGAAGTGTGGCATGGGCCCAAATTACTTCAGGTTGTCATGTTCCTCTAAATCACAATGCAGGTCCCACTGTGCACCTTCAAGTGTGGATGACACTCTGTAAGACATCTCAGCTCAACAGATCTGCTCAATTAAGCCAGCAAGACAGAACAAGTCAAACTGAACAGTGTTTGCTAACACTAGTGCTACTACACGGCCAAAAGTTTGTGGACACCCAAACACCCACCCATGCTTTCTTCTAAAAGGGCTTTCCTCTAGATTTTGGAAGATGCCCCTGAATTCGCCTCTGATGCTCACTTGGGCTCTCAAGTGCTTTTTTAATGTGTCTGAGTCAAAGAGCCATTTCAATACTGAGAAAATGTTCAGTTTGGGACGATTTTAACAGTGCTATTATGCATTATTAATAACAAAATATACATTTTAGTAAACACTTCAACTCGGTATAGAAATGGATAGATTTGATGCTGCTCGTGCTTTTAAAATACACAGAAAAAGTTGAAGACCCACTGAAACAAAGTCTCTCTTGGTTCACCACACACTCGCATCTTCCTGACCGCAGCGGTAATCTGAGAGAGCTGGCACACACACGCATGGCTTTCATCTCGCTGCCAAATTTTGGTGTGTATTCCAGGTGGATCTGGCCATCCTTTCGCTCGCACTTCCATTTTCTTTATAACCCGCACAGACAAAGACAGTCCTTCTAACAGGGTGCCTGGTTAAAGGACCAGTCTTTAGCAGGAAGTTATTTTCAAACTCGTATTATTAAAAATCTGAACCTGGTGAAGAGGGCATTGCCCGAGATCATGGGTTCCATCCCTGCTGGGGCTCGTAACATGAACATCGAGTGGGGTGTTTACCCAAAAACTCAAGCTGTTCCCAAAGTGACACCCCCAGTGCTGGTCCCAAGCCTGGATAAATAGCTAAAAATGGTCAAACATGCCAAAACCTGTCCTAAATGCGATGATATGCTCCGGCCGTCCCAAATGTGAGCAGGTAATAATGTTTATTGTTAAGGGTTTGACTCACACATTAGGAATGAGATCAAGACCAGAAGGAAACCAAGATCAAGGGTCTTGAATGACTCCATAAATCCAAACCTTTCAGTGACACACGGCTAATTTCAGATCCCCATCCCCATTCATGTCCCAAAAATGACAGAGGGTGGGATTTGAACCCTGTACCATCAGGCCCAGTACCTTAACTGCCAGGTCATAACAGTCCCTACTGACTCAAATCACAAAGATCAAAATTACGACCTTCACAGCAAGAAGGTCCCGGGTTCAATCCCAGGGTGGAGTGGCCTGAGTCCTCTCTGTGTGGAGTTTGCATGTTCTCCCCATGTCTGCATGGGTTTAGTCGGGGTACTCCAGTTTCCGTCCAAAGACATGCTTGTTGGGTTAACTGGTGTTTCGAAATTGGTACTGACTTTTGTTTGTATATATAGGACTAGTCTTGACATGAACTTGTGTATGGATGTAACCGTGTGTGTGTGTCGCCAAGACGGACGCCGATGGCGACGTTAAAGAAGCCAAAAAAACGACCAAGGCTCTCAGTTTTTTTCCTGTTACTATAACAGTCTTATTAAGTCCTGATGCTGATGTGTGTTTTACACAATAATAATCCTGACAGCTCTTGCATATTTATTGGTAATGTGCATTAAAAACTGACATTCAAACTGCTCGAACCCTGCGGCTTTTTTCATTTCAAACCCCAGGACGCTTCCAACGGTATTCACCGCTTTCTTTCCAATCTCCCCTTCACCGCTCTGCTGTTTTAGGAACCGTCCTGATTTGCATGCATCTGCATTTGTAAAATACGAATCACCAAGTTTTCTTTAATCCCCGTTCCAAATATATAGCGTTAAGCATTGATTAACACGCATCTGCCAGCCACGGGGTTAGAGAGAACGCAGATGTGCCGGGGAGGTGACAAACAGCACCTTGCCTTTCTTATTTTCCACACTGCCTTCCTTGCTCGGTTTGTTTACAGAGGCACAGGGATGATCTATGGAGGATCGGCGGGCTGCAGAAGGGCCGCGGAGCCAGACAGACATTTCGATGATGAATAACACAAACACGGCTTTCGCCATCTTCTCAGAAGAGCTGGCAAGAGGCGGAAATGAGGACGGCAGAGGAAGGAAGAGGTAGGTGGGAGAAGGCAGAAGGGAGACGGCGCTCAACAAGCAACACAGATATACCTGCCATCCTCATGTCCTCAACAAGTCCAAACATAGAACACTGGAGTGCAAGCGGGTGAGAAGGAATATAAAACAACACGAAAAGACATTTGCATGTTACAGAATGCAGTGCTGCACCCCGTACTGAACACCCCACGCTTTTTCGGTACAGGTACACACCGTTTGATGACCGTACGTTCGCCGAAACGACCGGGATCTTCAAAATGATGAGCCTGATGTTAGAGTATACGGTATTGCACTGTACTTAATCCACATGGGGTCGCAGGCCAGCCGGTGCTCACCCAGAAACTGGGCGCAAGGGCAGGAACAACCCTACAAGGTACGCCACGCCATCGTAGGGCACACACACACAGTCACACACTAAGGGTCATTTTTTAGAGACACCAATTAACCTAACAAGCATGTCTTTGTCAGGAAACCAGAGTACCCGGAGTAAATCCATGCAGACACGGGGAGGACATGCAGACCCCCACACAGAAAGGACCCAGGCTGTTCCACCCTGGGATTGAACCCGGGACCTTCTTGCTGTGGGGCAGTGGTGCTACCCCACCGAGCCACGTGCCGCTCTGTACTGTACTTAATTATTATTACTTACTATAATGTCAATTGCTTATTTATGCATGGTTACTCCGCCCAATATGCGGCGCCTTGGATGCCAGTGATTTCTCCGATTACAACCGGTCACCTCAACAGCCATTCAATCCATGAGCAGAGGAGGCAGTTTAAGGGCAAAAATCGGGAAATTCAGTTCAAATTCACTGTCTTAATGGTTGTGTCCTCGTTCACTATTTAGTTCACTCTTGGACTAGACTCTGAACACTCGGTCGATGTGTTTAGAGACTTTCACGTGTAAGTTAATTGTGTTTGAGTGGCTGATTTTCCTATATAACCTGGTTCGCATTCACTCATCGAGTCTCTAATTAATTGGCTCATCCTCCTTGTTGTCCGGAATACTGTTCATCAGTTCATTTCTGGCATTTCTGTCAAAAAGTATCAGGTCCATCATGCCGTAACCTACACAGCTACAGAGTACCAGTACATTACTGTATTTTCTATGAAGTTAATGCTGGCATTGGCAGTGTAGATGGCAGCGTTCCAGTCTTGGTAACATTTACATTTACGGCATTTAGCAGACGCCCTTATTCAGAGCGACTTACAACTTATACAATTTTACAATCCAAGCAATTGTGGGTTAAGGGCGTTGCTCAAGGGTCCAACTGTGGCAGCTTGGCAGAGGTGGGATTTGAACCCTGGACCTTCTGGTCCAGAGGCCAGTACCTTAACCGCCAGGCTTCCACAGTCCCATGCACCTCTAGGGGAGGTTGAGCTCTCAGATGCTGGGTTAGAAACACAGATTAATACAATTACATTAATTAAATCAATGAACACATCAAGAAAAATAATTATTAGGTATGAATGATTTTTTTGGACTTGATAGCTATAATGGGGCTTAATTTGGAATAAAATGATACTCATACAGCATAAGCTTACCAGTGAGTGTTGACAATTCCTACTCTCTCCAAAATGTGCATATGGCTATATTCATAGGTCAAAGCTTGCGCAGATTTATGCCCATTTTTCGGCCACGTATGCATAACTTGTTGCATTGTATGTTGTATTTTTTGCCGTATGCATGTTTAGAAATAAAGCCCCAGCTGAGGGAATTAAAGAATACGCAGATTTTCTCAACTGGTATCATTCTTTAGCCACATAATGCAGAGGCATGGAATGGCTTGTGCTTTGAGCCATGGTAAGTGATTGCAATTTTATATGGCTGGGATTTTTTAAATGTAGAGTTGATGACTTTTTCTACAATGGAGGAGCATGTTTTGAGAGCCAGGCAGGTAGACCACGGGTGTACGGGGCCAGGTCTGTAGTGGCAGTTGGCCAGGCATTGGTTTTGAGTTTTGAGAGGGGCCACTCAGGCCCTTCCACATTTATTGCATTTATTACATTTAATGAGCTTGTGTTAGACCAAAGGTACTAAAAGATTGGCCTGCTGCTTTCGGAAGAAAGGGGTATGTCGTGGAACGGGAGATTCGTACCATGGCTGTTCAGCCGACAAATCTGCAGCAGTTGCGTGATGCTGTTGTATCACTTTTCACCAGAATGTTCACAAATGTTTCCAGCACCCTGTTGAAACTATGCGATAAATAATGAAGGCAGTTCTAAATTAAATGTTTTCCTATTAGCGTCCAAGCAATGGCCAAAATGTTTTGTAAGGTCTTTGTGGTGAATAAGGTTGAATTTCTGTTACCTACAAAAGTAGTTTTTAACTTAAAAATGAGCTCAGTTTTCACAATACTGCATACTAAAAACATGGACAAATATGTGTTGAAAGAAAAGAAAACGCTAAAGAATTCCTATAGCACTTAAACCGCGTAGCCTGCATGCCTCTACCAGCATCATTGTAATTACCTACAAGTCTGTGTGTAATGAAGTAACGAGTGTTGATTTAACCTCTTTGCTTTACTTGCCCTCGCTATGGCACATACCTGTGATTTAAATGTGATCAGGCACCAAGGCCACTCGGCTAATTAAGCACACTATAAAATGAAGTGAGGCCTGTGTGCATCATGACTAACCCCTGCTCTGGGAGTGCTGCTGTCATCTATGCATGATTAACACTTGTGCTAGAACAATTAGCTTAACTCATCATGACGCGTTCATTATGTAAAGCTCTTGCAGGCTGTGTCATACCTGTGCCGAGTCAGAATAAAACTGCCTTCCCTAAAGTCTCCAGGTCGAACCCACTCACATCACTTTCAGAGCGCAGGCCTTCTGGCAGCAATTAAAACAGCTGCAACGTGAGCACAAGTCACTCGGGGCAAATGAATCTGCAAAGTGAATTAATATGCATACCCAGATCAGTGAAGAGCAATCCCAGAACGCAAATTATTACCACTAATGATGGGGGAACAAATGTAAAAAGGCTATCACACATAACACAGCGTCTCTAATCAAACACACATCTAGCGCTACCCTGAGAATTATTGGCACTCTTGGTAGAGATGCATGAAATGTGGTTAATTACCTGAAATATGAATGAACTAACCTTTAATTGAAGCAAATTTATTCTTAACCATAATTTAGTACCTTGTGCCTCCCTTTGCCAACATATCAGCACTGATACGACTTCTCCAATGCTTGATGAGATGACACCCCACATTGCAGAAGTATTTTTTTCTGTAGTTCACACACAGGTTTTTAATACGGTTTAAAGTCAGAGGAGAGCAGCTTCTAAGATACCACGCTATTGACCACAAGATTCAAGTACTACAGTCCTACCACTGCCAAGCGGCTAATGGTTGGCTTTTAAGCAAGGCCCTTAACCCTCAGTTGCTTGGACTGAACCTTGTAAGAATGTATCACATGTAAGTCGCTCTGGAAATGTATTTGAAGCATAGATCCTCCACCGTACTTAATATTGAGGATTATATATATTCTTCCTGTGTAAGCTGTCAATTTTATAAAATAAAATATAACCTAATTTCAGTATTACCAGTGAAGATCTTATCTTGTCTTGACTATTTTGATAATGGAGCCCAGTTCTTTATATATGATCGGTCGAGAAAGAGCAATTGTATGTGATCGTAGTAAAAGACTCAGTGAAAGTCACACTATGGCATTTGTTAATTGCAAAATTGGTAGAGAACAAATATTGGTCTGTTGCTAATCGAAAAAAATAATAGAGCGAAAATAATTGACTGTGCCAACTGTTACTTTTGTTGAAGTAAAAATAATGTTCGGAACCCTTTGCATTGATTGGTAGAGGAAGTACTTTGGTGTGTGTCAAACCTTAAGTTTGGTGGAGGATGAAAAATACAAGAATAAGAAGGGAAATACAAGGCCCTTCTAGAAAACTACTACCATCATGTCATTAATGTTGATACTCTTCTATGCTTCAGTGAAAACATCTTCATGCATGAACTGAAGCCAATAAAGAAAAAACCTTAACTGGTCCTAACGATAAGAATGAAGGCTGACTTGAATGAATGCCATGCCAACAAAACTTGCCCATAGAGGTCATGAATTCCTACTGTAACTCTATTTACTGAATTAAATGGTGCTAATACTCATATTGTCTATGCTGTTTTACTCAATATGTTATTGCTACTGCATATTCTATTAGCCTATATGCATATACGTATATTACATTATGTTTGTCATACTCTCTGTTATTCTACAGTACGTTGAAGACTTCTCTCTGTAACTAAATCCTGGACTTCTTGACTGGGAGATGTAACTCCTCCAACACCACCACTATGGGGACTGGGCCCCCCCAGGACTGTGTGCTCAGTCCATTGCTGTTCACGTTGCTGACTCATGACTGCGCAGCAATGCCCAGCTCAAACCATATCATCAAGTGTGCAGATGACACAACTGTGGTGGGTCTCATGAGCAAGAACGACGAGTCAGCATACAGACATAGACAAGACCAAGGAGATTGTTGTTGACTTCAGAAGGACAAGGCAAGATCACTCTCCACTAAAAATCGACGGCTCTGCTGTGGAGATCATCAAGAGCACCAAGTTCCTTGGGGTTCATCTTGCAGAGGATCTCACCCCGTCCCTCAACACCAGCACCAAGACCAAGAAAGCCCAACAGTGTCTCTACTTCCTGCAAAGGCTGAGGAAAGCACATCTCCCACCTCCCATCCTCAACACTTTCTAAAGAGGAACCATCGGGAGCATCCTGAGCAGCTGCATCACTGCCTGGTTTGGGAACTGCACCGTCACGGATCACAAATCCCTGTAGCGTGTAGTGAGAACAGCTGAAAAGATCATCGGTGTCTCTCACCCCTCCATCACAGACATTTACACCACACGCTTCATCCGCAAAAAAAACACACCACACACCCCTCACACACACTCTGTTGCATTGCTGTGCCAGCTCCTTTTGGTCAAGTAGCGGCCATTTATGGTGGTATGTCTGAGTCGTCCAGAGCCTTAGAGTCATGTAAGTACTGCTCCCAACACCTCCTACCAGCCAGGTCAAAATGCCCTAGAAGGTGGACAATTTGTCAAAATGACCAAACTGTATTCAAGTGCATGTCTAAGTATGAACATTCTTCACCAAGAGGTCTACTATCACAAAGTAGCTTCTGAGAGACTTTGTATACGGCAATGGGGGAAGCACTTTTACACCTTTTTAGGCAAGTCAGACCACACCAGTAACTGTTACATATCTCTCTAAGACAAAGCTACATGCTAAATTGTGCAGCAATCCACTATTTCTATTCGGATGCATTATTTCTTTGTCAATCAATTAATATTATGAGCAATACATAAGAATAACATTTTAACACACACAAATTACACTGAAATGGTTAGAATAAAATTACTGATGAAGCTGATGCAAAGTCTAGATGAAGTCCTGTAACTATACGAAACCTCTGCTAAAGTCATAGCGCTCAGGAGAGGGGATGTAATGATTAGTCAGTGTGAAGTCTTTCATGGCCAATCAAATCAATGATCTTGTCCAGGCTCAAAATTACTGCTATCTTTTCTAAAATAAGAAAAAATCTATAAAGTCAAGTGTACAAAGCACCAGGCAGCCAGACAGCATTATACACACTTCCAGCAGACTTCATGAACTGCACTCACTAGTCAGTTCACAACTACAGAACCTCTCATCATAATTAAACTGGGTTATCAAGTTCCTGTTTTACCCAACACATAGTGGACTAAAGAGGATGAAAAGTATGAGACATCCAGCAACACAACCAGAATCCACAATTTTTCCCCACATTTGGTTATTTCTTTATTTGTTTTATTTAATGCTGTATTCAGCATCAAACCTATTTACCTATAGACACAAGATTACATTGACACATAATCGATATTACATGAAAATAAGTATAGGAAATACTCCAATTATGCCAAATTGGTGTATCATTTAGCCTAATGCAGGACCAATGCTTTTGACAGGAGGAAGCCAAGAGGAGCACCTGGAGTAAACCCAAGCAGACACAGGGAGGACATGAACACCAAATAAAATAAATTAACGCAGGAATACACTTTAAATGACTTTAAATGAAATCAAGAATGAGCTTCCTTTCTAAATAATACAGCGTTCCCTTGCCACTTCACGGTTCACCTTTCGTGGACTGGGTGCATTGCAGGTTTTCAAACAATATTAATCGAAAAAATGTATCGCTGAAAAAAATATTTCGCTGTTTTGCGGAACTTTTACATTAAAGAAATCACAAAAATAAAAATATATTAAAAAGATTAATTCTAACAATAAAGGAATGTTTAAATTGATAGAATATGATGATTGACAGTAAATAGCTGTTGTATCTACTCAATGTGTAGGATATGACGTCTGAGTCACTACTTGCCGACATGACAAGTTTTTACCTGCAGTTTTGTGTTCGCTGTTTGTGAAAGTTTCATAGATTGAATTTATTGAAGCCCTATGATGGCACCCAAACGTTCTACATGTTCTATGACTAAAATAGTGTATAAATACCAAAATAAATATAGCGTCCCTACTTCACGGATTTTACAATTGTATTGTATGGCCACTGCTAGTTCCAAGATTAAAGCCTTTAACTTACAATTGCTTGAACTTTAAGACTGTATTGGTGGTTATTTACTCTGAATAAGGGTGTCTGCTAAATGACATGAATGTATTGAAAGCAAATTAATTTTTATAATCTTATATAATGATATATATCTATTGTATAATACTACTGTAAGGGATCCAGCAGGGGGCCTGGGTGGAGAGAGGGAAAGCTGGTCGATTTGGGGTTGAGAACAACAACTCCCAGAATCCCCAGCGGCAATCAACACCATCCAGGCCCAGCTGGGGATTCTGGGAGTTGTTATTCTCTGGATCTTATACAGCAGCCAGAGTTGCACCATTGTGCAAACAGTAAGGGTTTGTATACTAAAATGAAAACGAAAGGAGAATACAAGAAAAGAAAGAGAAAGAAAACAAATATAGGGATAAGAGAATTGCAGACAAGTAAGGAAATTGATTGTCAAAAAAGAGAGAAGAAAAAGGAAAAGAAATCAAGAGAAAAGTAAAGCCAGATTGCTTAGCTGAACGAGAAGAAAGCTCAGCTCACCTCTTCTGTTAAATTAGTATATTACCATTATTGTTGCATAAGTACCTCGTTTTTGAAAGAGAATAAGATTATTATTATTATATTAAGTAATGAGATTATAAGGAAGGATTTGAGTTGTATTTCATCTACATCAATAACTAACTACAATTTCTTTTTTTTTTCTCTGTTCTATGTTCGGTGTCATTTTCAGTCTCACACTAAGATGTTTCCCTATCGGAAGGATTAATTGCAGATTAATTTATCGGTTATAGAGGATGATAATTTTTTTTATCTTTTATGTTTAGGGAGTTTTTCTTTCCCACTAGAATCTAGGCTTGCTCAATTTGGGATTGGGTTTAATGCTTTGAGACAATTCTCAATTGTATAAAGTGCTGTATGAATAAATTTGACTTGACTAGACCTTTTTTATATTTCAAGAACATTCTCTAATTTAAGCATGCATAGTTGGCATCCCCTTTATTTGCCATTTGCCACTTTTAGTTTCCCATTGCTTCTCGCAGAAGATTTCCTATTTAGTTCCACATCCTACTCAGTGGGGCACTGATAGCGAGCTGGATTACAGTGTGTGAAATTGGGGGTTCGAATTCCATCACAAACCAATAAGGCTAATGCACATTATTTCACAAACACATTGTATATAAACAAAATATACTTTATTTATATTAAATTTGTAACTAAAGTACACACAAAGTACTCTGCACTTTTGTCCACCACTTCAACCAATTCTTCATCTAGGTGTTGTGACTGGTCCTGTAGACTGCCCGTGTGTTCATGTTCCTTCTCTCTGTAATAACCTGAATTCTTAATTTCATAATAAACTTTGACTAAAGTAAAAAAATACATCATGCTCATCAGGTCACAATTTTGTACTGATGTTCTGCTTACATAATTCAAATAAAAGCATTTGAAAGTGCAAGAGAAGGCCAGTCTATTGTCTCAGAAACACTGACATTGTGAAAGAAATGTAAAATGTTTGATCATTGACATAGAGCCACTCTGTTGTTTCTTGTCAACCCTGAATCTCTTTTTTTTAAGCTCAGACCTCAACCTTCATCTTGCTCTGACCCAAAACGTGTGACGGACGCACTCAGATCACTCACAGTGTTCAGACTTGATATAAAAAGCACTTTAGACATCAAGTGCAGTGAAAGGTCCTGTCATGAAACGTCTGAAAGAGTGCGGGACATCCAGGCAGACTTCATAAAGTCATGTTTTATCGTCTTCATGAAGTCACGCCTCAATCTAAAGCTCAGCTCGTATCCTCAGTGAGGTAGCAGAAAAGAAGAAGCTTTCATCTGACAAATGGTCCCACTTTTCCCTTTGTCTTTTTGGAGCCTCTTTTTGTATGAGGGCAGCTGATGGCAAGTTGCCCCCTCTGTTCCCTCAGCTTTTTTTTTTCATTAAAATGTGCTTCTTATAAATGTGCTTCTTTGGTCTGTATTATAGCCAGACAACCAAGTTGTTTCTAATGAAACACAAAATCCCTTTATTTTTCTCTGTGTTTGTCTTGTAGTCAAGATCAAGTTCGGGAGTGACCAAGACTGATATGTCAGCGAGGAAAAACAAAAACATTTAGTTTCTAATTCCCTTTACATTTATTATACTATATACAGTGGTGTATAAAAGTGTTTGCCCTCTTCCTCATTTCCTGTTTATATCCTGTTTGTCACACAAGTGTTTCGGAACATCAAACCAATTTAATTAGTAGTCAAAGACAACACAAGTAAACACAAAATGCAATTTGTAATTGAAGGTGTTTATTATTAAGGGAGAAAAAAA
>JAVSBV010146715.1:0-15699 GCA_033117975.1 Parotocinclus spilosoma | reverse complement strand
CATGAATCGATTCTGTATTCGATTCTCATATACTCAGGAAAATGTTATTTTACTATTTTTCAAACTTTATTAAGGGCTGCTTGATTCAAGAAACTGGTAGTCGATTCTGAATCTGTGCTTATGGGTCTTGATGAGTCAAAACCATGAATCGATTCTGTATTCGATTCTCATATACTCAGGAAAATGTTATTTTACTATTTTTCAAACTTTATTAAGGGCAGGGGAGACAGATCTATGAAAGTAAACGAATCTGCATTCATCCTGCAAAAAAACATTCAGGACATTTTTTAAACAACTATCATTTTTAGCTAACCACAGCAAAGACAGAATGAAAACATTTTCTGACATGACGAACCAAAGTATATTTTTTTATTTGTTTTAAATAATTCCACTCAAACGCTCATAACTAGACAATATTCCCTAATACCATACAACATAATGATATTTAATCCAAACAATATCTACTCTTTAAAATAAAACCTAGGATTATATTTGATACGTCATTAGCATAAGCAAAATTACTTAAAACGACAAAAAGAAACAGACAGATAAAATAGACAAATAGGTTCACAGAAGCTAAAGTAACAAGTCTGTTTTAATGTACAGTATCTAAAGTAGTCTTTTTCCTTTTAGCAAAGTAAAAATATTAATTTTTAAAACGTATTACGTTACAAAAATAATCAGGGAAAGTACAGACCTTAAAAACGTATTTACAGTAAATAGTACTTGTATCTTTTCAAAATAGTCTGAAGCAATTAGTAATTTAGTGGCCACCTAAATAACAAACACTGACAAGTTGTTGCCGAGGGAAACACCAGTACGTTTGCTTATTTGTTTGTTAGTTTACCTATGAAAGAAGTAAACACTCATGCTTCTTATACTTATACCTTAAGACTTTTCATCATGCTTTCATCTCGCATGATTAGTCAACAATGTTTCCATTGTTTTGCGAAATATTTGGAATCGACTCTTTACGTTTAGAGTCGACTCCACTCTGAATGCCTGGAATCAGCGAACCGATTCCCTTCAGAATCGACTCACATTCTGAGTATTTAGACAATTCATTTAAACATTTCCTTGAGTTGTTCGGTGACAGGAGCTTTCTTGTGTTCCTTTCAGTTTGATTTTGTGTTGTAGAACTGTTACCGGTCTCTTTCTCCTGTCAGATGATCAAATCCCTATATAGGCTACTGTGCGCTGATGACAACATGCCCAATAGGAGACGCGGCACGGACGTATCGCCAGCTGACTCTCTAATCTTCATGCTGATGAAGGTAAATTTTAGCCCATATCGCGATAGTCCTACAGACTGATCTATGTCAGATGTATGGATTAATATCATTATATAAAAGAGTTAATGCTTTTGAACCAGGCTGCGCGCCCTCAGATGTTTCAATCGATCCGTCTAACCTACACATCGCATTGGATTCGTCTGCAGCGTTGACTGATTTACAGTCGACCGGTTATGATCGATCTAAAATCGCATATATAAACCGGTCAGTGATCTACTGGGATTGCAGTCTTCTGCAACTTGATCGTAACTGACTCATTAGTTTTAGCGATGATCACCACACAGAAAAATATCCCGACCCACACATGGGCTGAACATATATAACGTATTTTACAGTTTGCATTACGTATGAGCTTTTGAAGGTTTACTAGGTTACTGTTCTATTCTCGGACTGGGATCTAGTAGTGGTGGGATTTCAGTTCAAGCTCTTCTTCACAACCGCTTCATGTATAATCCCAAAAGATCGCAACACAGAAAGTGCACAGACTTATTTAGAACTATACACCAAAATGATCTTATGTTTTTGATTTTGTGTGTGTGACTTCAAAGGGATGTACATTGTTATAGATAATCATATAGAAACCCCCAAAGGAACAAAGCAACAGTGTAGGGAAATGCCCTGCCCCCAAGACATTCTGAAGTTGCCCAATAGCCCCACTGAAGGAGCTTTTGCTTTCTTGCCCACAGTAGCCTCTGTGTGCACTATATGCAGTAGCTTTAAATGTATAAAATGAGTTATTAGAAGAGTTATGGGCCTGAAGATTGCTTATATGAAAGCAAACTATGTGGTTTCATGTTTACCCAGGGTATGCAAATTCGGTTTGAATAGTATTCACAGTAACCAAATGCCCAGAGTGCAGCAGCAGTATAGGAAGTGGTATAGCCACAAATGTAAGTTTTGCCCTGGCTCACACCATAAAGCTTAGTTACTAGGACCAATGTTATAATGCAAGAATAAAAATTCAAAGAGAAATGTCAATGTACTCGACTACTGGGCAAAAGGTTAAGAGTTTAAACCCTTGAATTTAGTTTACACCTCTTTAATTTTGTACACTGTACTTTGTGAGAGTGTCACTTTGGACGAGTTTGTCCACTAAACGTGTACGTCACACCGAGAAGACATGGCATACACAACATTTAATAGTCTGCATGGTCATAAAGAATGCAGGGGAACTTCTAAGCAATCAAAGGTCTCTCGCTCTGATGAATGTTAACCTTCATGAGTCCATCATCAAAAGACCAGCGAACAACAATGTGTGGAGGGGTTACAATGAAAAGAACACTGCTGCCTGTCACCTGATACGTGGAGAAAAAAATTAGGCTTGTGTGAAAAACACTGAGTTGAAAGTAAACTTTTTGCCCAGTTTTTGTTTGTTTCTTTGTTTATTTATCTGGTTTATTTAACATCGATATTTAATAACGGACACTATGACAAAGACATTACATTGATAAACAAGGTTACATTTAAACCAGTCATACCTACTCAGATCAGGCCAATTTAGAATAATCAGTTAACCTGCATGTCTTTGGACTGTAAGGGGAAACACCCACCTGGAGAGCTAAAAATATTTTCAAAAGTGTACATCCCACCCACCCCCACCCCCAAATGTAATTTAAACATTGCCATTCACACAGAACTGCAACGTCGTATTGAATGAAACAAAATGTACTTATTACAAGTGACACACTGGGCTCTGTGGTCATTTGGGAGCCAGTGTTTTAGGTCAGATTAATACAAAGCTGTTATGTGTTCCAGCTCCATATTAATATCTGTGGCATATGCGTGTATTGTTTAATGTACTCAAACTTTTTCCCATGTAGTTTCTATGCATGGTCAGCAGAATCACGAGGAATGTCTGAAAGTGTTATTTGTACTCCTGATCCTCCACACAAGACTAGGCTCTTGGAAAACTATCTGTTTGACCAGAGGATGAGAAAACGAAGAATGAAGGTCTTATCTTTAGAAACATTGTGCCATGTGGACAGAATTCCAGTGAAAGTAATCTTATCTAGCCTAGACTGAGTGCTGATGGTTAAAGCGAAAAAGACCATGTGTTAGAGCAAAGCTTTGGGTAATCATCAGTTTTCACTTGTATTCTATGTGGTGAGTGTTAGTGTGTAAAGACAGGCGATACTTTAGATGAGAAACGATTTCATAATGCAAAGAGTCGATGGTCTGAGGCTGAGCTGAAATTGGATTTTGCAATACTAGAACCACCACTGGTGAGAATATAGTCACATCCTTCTTCTGGCAGTGTGCTGGGTGCTTTAGGCGCATTCACATTCAATTAAAAAATGCAATGCTACCTCATACTTTAGCTGTATCAGTTTTATTGTTTGGTAATGAAGTGGAAGAGTGATTAATCCTGTCTGAGGCGGGGCTGTGAATCTACATATGGTTTCAGCTTCAATGTGCTATGCATGTGTGGACATGTACTGAGAAATAGCTGAAGCAGTTAAGTCATGATAGTGTATAGTCAGGAAGTCATGCTGATCATTCATAGGTCTATTTCATACATTATGCAATGTTCTTTTTTTATTTTTGGACTCAAACTTTGAGAGTTAATCTCTATAACTAGTAAACAGTGTAATATGGGCCCAGCTCCAATGCTCAGGAGCAATGAGACTAGACAACAAGTTCACTGTATTCAATTGGCCTCCACAATTACCAGATCTCAATCCAATAGTGCACCTTTGGAGTGTGGTGGAATGGGAGATTCACAACGTGGATGTGCAGCAGAAAAATCTGCAGCAACTGAATGATGCTATCATGTTAACTTTACCCAAAATCCAAAAAAGAGAAAGTACAAATCTTAACCTCAGATTTTTTTGGTTGGGATACGTTCCAGAATTGACTAGAGATTTGTATGTTCGCCTTTGGCTGTAAAATCTGATGAATCATGTAACCCCAGCATGACTTCCTAATATTCCAAAGTGCATCTTGCAATGTTCTTGATTGTTTGGTATTCTCTGTCTTCAAGTGCCCCCCAAGTAATCCATAGGGTTCGGGTCAAGTGACTGTAGAACAGTCCTTGAGTCCTTGAGAGTCGGCACTTCTTGTTCTTCTGTGGTCATCAAGTACACTGCTCACAAGGCGCTAACAAGGGTGTGCTTTGCTTCTCTTCTCTTTGTGCTTCTCATCACTGGCTTTGTGTGTTTTGTTGATTTACCCACATCAGATCCTAGCATATTCTGGTTGGATTGTTTTCTTGGGGTACTAGTTAATTACACTACTAGTTAAGTACACTATATTGACCTGCTAAGAAGAATACAAGTCATTCTGGGTAAGGACAACTGTGAAACGCTGCATATGTAAACGTGATGCACATTCTATGTTTCTTGACCAGCCCATTCCTCATCTTATTATTATAATTATAATAAACTATTGGATTCTATTTAAGCATTACATATATTGTGCTGTACTGTGCCTAAGCTATAGTCCGATGTTTCAGGACAGTGTGCAAGCTCTGGAACTGTAACAGCAGTGCTGGTGGAGGCAAAGTTAGCAGTGCTGGTGGTGTGCCTCTAAACCATGGACTCTGAACTGGAGGAAGAGATGGAGAGCTCATGGACTCTTCTGTCGTGGCTGTCATCATGTGTAATGGTCTTTGGGGGTGCGGTGCCCTACATCCCCCAGTACCAGGAGATCCAAAGGACTAGCAACCCAGAGGGCTTCTCCACTCGTGTATGCCTGGTTCTGCTCGTCGCCAACATACTGCGTATTTTCTTCTGGTAAGTGCAAGAGAAATAAAACTTTCACTGCCCAAACAAGTATACCTCTGAGGTGATTCAGGAATTACTAATATGCCAAGGGGAATGTTACATGCCTGACTGAATTGTGCCATCCGTAAAGGATGGTGGAAGAGGGATAATGCTATGAGGGTTGTTGTCTAGGGATTGGCCCTAAAATCTGAACTTACAGTAGCTCTGTTGAACAGAAACCTTAATTCTGCTGTTTTGGACAATTTTATGCATCAAAACATTGTGGGAAAAGTTTGTGGAAAGCCATTTTCTGTTCCAGTATGACTGTGTTCCAGAGTACAAAACAAAGTCTGTAAAGGCATAGTTGGGTGAGATTGGTGTGTCCTGAATAAAGTGCTGATCTCAACCCTATTAAACATATTTGATAGCAGAACAGTGATTGTGAACCAAGTTCACCATCAGGGTTTGATCTCATAAATGCTCTTCTGAACAAATGTGCATTAAAGCTCCTGTAGCCATATTGTGAAGGTGTCCCAATACTTTTGTCCATATAGTGTATGTAATTGTCATCTCTTGTATATGTGTGTGTGTGTATGTTCTCTCTGCAGGATAGGGAAGCAGTTTGAGCTGACTCTACTTCTCCAAAGTGTGGTGATGATTCTGACCATGTTAGCCATGCTGCATCTGTGCTGCAACATCCAAAGTAGCTACCGTGTCAGCACCAAAGAGCACCACATCACAGGTAGTGTTATTTGATTTATACCATGTCATGAGCTACACACTGCTGCATTAATGACCTCATGTTATGGGAACCAGAATGCAGTTGCTTTCTCAGAGTAGACCTTTATCATGTCTCACTACAAGCTGAACGAAATTCCGAATTCCTAAAATTGAATGAATGATTCAAGGAAAATGACAAATTTTTGAGACACTAAAGAGCATTCAGGCTCATCCTGAATATGGGAGAGTAGAAGCAAGCAGCTTGTCATCACTGAAAGGAGGAGGGATTTTGAAAATACATGAACCAAGGAAATCATGGAGAATGTGCTCCCTTTTTCAAATATTTGCTGTCCAAACCCTTTTCCAAAATGAGATACATTTGGAAAATGGGAGCTGACAGCATTTGAATACAAAAATTTTTTTTAAATATATAAACAACTAAAAAATTGAAACCTGATACACAGCTTAGTCAGGTGTGTAAGAAACATTTATATAACAGCATAATTTAACAGGGTACTCAATGTGCCCCAAATGAACACATTTCATTAGTGTTTACTTTGTTGTTTTCCTCAAACTGATCTATGAACTGCAGGCAAAGGATTGTTGCCAGAAAATGTTACACTGCCCTTTCAGTAGCCGGGGCCTTCACATCTTTGCTCTACATTGATGGAATGAGTAAAGCGTAAGGTAAACCTGGAACTGGGACTTACTGTGAGATGATCAGGACTTTATTTATACACTTATCAGGACTCAAATGTATACATTTATGTCAAGTCAACTTTATTTGTATTGTACTCTTAATATTAGAACAGTTGCCTCAAATATGGTCTATAAATATCTGGATCCATAACCCCAATAAGCAATACTAGTGCAAATGAAATGTGATGAGGAATAAACTTTGGGCTGAATCACATCTGAAAGGGATCTTCTATGTATGTATTTTATTACGTTAACCTTAAAAGCATATCATTATTTTGGGTGTCCCTGCAAAGTAAATTAGAAGTTATTGGAGTTACCAATGCTTTATACACAATATCGCTTGCAAATCTATTTGCAGTAGAAGTAATATAAAACTGTTGATTAATGCCCTGCAGGATTTTTAAAGCTGAAAAAGCTTCAGTTACTTCAGACTGCTGCAACTTCTAACCTTGCCCTGCCCTTGAAATGAAAGTAAGATAACATTATTCCATCGTTAATTGTTTATACCGGCTGCTTATTAAGTACCATATTTACTTTAAAGTTCTTGTTCTTAACAATGTAGTTTCACACAAACATATATTATCTTCAAAAGCTGTATAGCTCCTTCACAGCACCATATTAAGCCAGGTCCTTTGTCAATTTCTAGGATAAATAATATAATAATATGATCACTAACCACCAAGCTCTGGAGTAATGCTCTAAAAGAATTCAAGCCTGAGGTATTCACATGCATTTTTATAGATTTTAGGTATTAATGAATGAGTATTTATTTCATTGAGTTTTTCATGTAACCGGTTTCTTGGCTGGCCCCGGGGCATTTCGTCTTGCCGGAGTTTTGACAGCTAAATTGAATGTCTACTGGGGGTTATTTAAGCCAGCATTAGGTTTTGTCAGTGTATGATGTTGGTGATTGTTGAGAGTATACCTCACTTTATTATTCTAAGCTCTCTGAACCTGTGGTTGTTGTTTGAGTATGGCATGCATTTGAAAAGCTCTGGGTTGTATCATGCTCATTATTTGAGTGGTATGTTTAATCATCAAGTGCATTTGATCTTTGTGTCTCCTTGAACGCTCAAGTTGCTGACTTGCACCTTTACGATGTTTGTCTCAGAGTTTATGTTCCTTCTTTATTTCCTTTCTCTGATGGTCAAAATCCCACAAGCTCTGCTATTTGTTTGAGGTCTTGTGACTTTGTGTTCACTTCCCCATGCACAGAGTCCTCATGCAGCCATTAGTGATTGTTTGTCTTTCCTATGATTTAATAAAACATTATGTAAAGCACATTTGATATACATATTTTAGGCCTTCACTTCATTCATTCAATTACAAATTATGCCATGAACTGAAAACCTGATAGGATGATGATAATAAATAGGCTATGATGAAAGGTAAACTACATTTAATAAAATGTAACGTAAAAAGTGCTTCGTTTGTAACTAGTGAGATGCTGGAATTCTACTGGACTTTGTTAGTAATTAAAGGAATGTGGATTTGGGATCTTTGCATAGCCATGGACCTGTTAGTACTGCCAGGGACTTCCAGAACCCCAAGGGCATTAAATGAAGGGTCTCAGCATACCCGGAATTGCAGAAATGTGTAGTAAAATAAGAAAAGATATAGGAATATACTTTAAAAATATATACTAAAGAACGTAATAAGTGATGTAAGTAATATTAATAATATGTATATAGTACAGGGTGAGTCAAAAGACACAGGACACCCTTTTATTTTAGTAACCAATTGGAAAATGACATTTGCAGCAAGTAATGGGTGACGGGGGCCATCACACGTAACTGAAAATGGAATTGGCGATTTTGATATCTGGGGAAAGCACCTGCCGTATCATAGCCACAGACTTGCATAGCCACAGACAAACAAACGGCACACAAGAAAGACCAGCAATTTCACACAGCTCTATTACATACCTGATTCCGAGAAAGTGGGACTGTGGATGACAAGCCACTCTAAAGACAAACAAATAAACCTCAACAATAGTTTTGGGAGCCTTTCTAAAAAGTCCACGTTGGAGCATGCGACGTGTGACTTTTGACTCACCCTGTGAGATGTATTTGATTTGCATTACTGCATTTTAAAAGAAAGACACAAACATAAGAAAAGGAAAGCATATTTGGTGATTTGGCAAAATGGAATTTTACTTGTCTTTATCGGTAAGGGCTAAATAGCCTTAACCCTAAACCTTTAGCTCAGCATGTAGGTTAATAAGAATTAAAGCCTGTCCTGTACATTACAATTAATGCCTTATTTAATAATTGGATCTGTGTCTTGGTAGCATGAATATTCGTTAAGCTATTGTCATTTACAGTAAAAATATTTACGTAGAATATAAATCTTCCAGAGTAACCTTATGTAAAATATGTTTGTTTTGAATGTTTTAATGTTTACATCATTAAAACATAGACTGGAAAAGATAAACATGAATACCATGTAAAATCACCAACCATAAAAGCTACCTAACCAACAACACATTTGTCTCCAACCATTAATCAAGGACAGATAGATACATTGATGTAGGTTAAATATATTGAATCCAGATAAAAGCAATGCACATTTGTAAACAGCTCTACCAAAAGACGCTGCCATAGTACAGTAAACAACATTATTGAAGTCTAGCTTAATGCCCCACCCTGCATTTTCCTTTCACCTAACCCCCTTTTCATTCTTTTAGTGAGTGATCCTTTTACAGTACAATCACATATTGACTGAAGGCATGAGACTGTGCTGTCCTATACTGTTTCATTCTGTGCATGCTCTTAATATGAGGCAGCAACCTATGCTTACAACTAGACCAAGGGCTACAGCTAAACCTTTCATAATTGATATTGATTTACAGTACCTCAAAGGTACAATAAATAATTCAAGTGGAACTAATGTGTTTGTTTGCTGCCATAATGATTTATGGCATTCTGGATGGCATTCTGGATTCTCAAAAATATTTAGGGAGCCCACTTAAAATCATGACTCTATTATGTAGCTGATCAGTGCTTTGCAGCTGTAACTGCCTCCATTCTTCTGGCTTTACTCAGAACGTGACTGGAGGGATTCACTCCCATTCACCCATGAGATTGTTAGTGAGGTCAGGCACTGATGTTATAAGAGATGGGAGACAAGAGCTGTTAGTGAGTGCATTTACATGCACTTAATAGTTAGATAAATGCAGAAAATCTGATTTTGTCAGTAATCTGATCAACTAGTATACATGCACTTGAGTAATCAGATAATGGAAACCTCATGGCTTTCATGAGTCGGGCAATAATAAATATGTGGCATAAACTTCAATCTTTGATACTCTATTGAGTCTCCACAAAGTGTTTGATAGCCATTTAAAGACCATGACAAAGAGTTTTTTGAGAAGGTATTTGTTTGGCAGTTTGGAATCTGGTACTGAGTGTTGCTCTTAAGGAACATAGACATTTTGGAAATGCAGCATGACCTGACAATACTACATTGCTGATGTATGGCTCTAGGCTATGTCCACATACTTTTGTAAAATATAGAGCATTCAGATTCAATGACAAGGTTCAATTGGAACATGATGCCTGATTTTTAATACACATTAAAATGATTTCTGAGTAATGTGAGGAAACTGGTTAAAGTTTAGCTAGTTACTGTGAGTAAAATTGGTTGAGTTGGTGTGTCTTGCTTAATCTGAGAGATAATAGTCTACGAAATGTGAAAAAAGAAACTTCTTGCTTGTGAATGATCAGTTTTGAATAATTGTACGTATTGTTTTCTGGTTCCTGATTCTAGCTAATCACATTTACCTCTGTCCAGGAGGAGGTTTGATCTCAGCAAGTGAAAAATGGTGAAAGGAATGATGAAATTGTGTAATATGGTAGATATGGAATTAGATTGCAGCCTGATTCATTGTCATGTAATACAGAACATACACATATACCACATACACAATTTCATAGTGTGTTTCTTCTACCAGTCTACAACTTTAGTTATGTTCTTAATTTCCCATCTCTTATTTGCACCTTCTACGCAATTCTTGAGTTGCTAGGGTGACACTGATTGGTAGTGACACTGATGTGCGTTGTGTTTGTTGCAAGTTTTGGTGTTTCCCATATAAAAATCAAGCCATATTAAAAAAGCACATTACATTGGGAGAAATTGACTACTAAAGCACTATATTAAAAAAAATGCTATTCATGGATTTTATTTTTCTTGTACATCGAGGTCCATGGTTACACTCAGTTGGACCAAAGTGATTGAGAATCCCTCACTGACAGCTGTGATTTCTCTAAGAGTGCAAGGGAAGCACAGTTTCCCCTGAAATGTCCAAAATTAAATGGTCAATTCATGTACAGTTGTGTTACCATTTCATTGACTAAAAATGCGCTACAAAAACATTTAAGATGACGAGTTTCTTCAGAATCAGCTGCTTATCACAAATCGACTGACTCGATTTTGCCATATATTTCAAGCAATTGTTTTCTTCCATGGTAACAAGGTATATGGTTAATGCATTTGCCAGTAGGAAATGAATCTCCATGCACTTCAATATAACTCCATGGAACAGTTTTTTTCATTGCCTCGAAACTGATTTGCAGGATTAGATGAAAGGCTGAATACTGTTTTGCTTGACAGCTATTTTGAGATATACACCATCAATTAATCTGATTAACTAGTATACATGCACTTGAGTAATCAGATAATGGAAACGTCATGGCTTTCATAAGTCAGGCAAAAATAAATATGTGGCATAAACTTTATTCTTTGATATTAAATAATCAAAAATGTCAAGTATATATTTCATTTTAGAGTCTCCACAAAGTGTTTGATAGCCATTTGAGGACCATGACAAAGAGTTGAAGGTATTTGTTCAGCAGTTTGGAATCTGGTACTGAGTGTTGCTCTTAAGGACCATAGACATTTTGGAAAGACAAACTGCAAGCCATTTCATGATATTTGCTTGGCAAAATTACTTGACCATTTCCATTGTTCATTTTTTACACTTTAAATAAAATATACTCATACTGCTCACCAAAAGTAGGGGATACTTTGAAAATAAATATCCCCATAATTAAATATTGTCTAATTTTTGTGAGCAGTCTATTTCCTTGTCTCAGTTACCACAATTTAAACATTTCCGGAGGGCAGAGTTTACGTATAAATAAATGAACAAATTTTATATGATGTAAGCTGACAATGAGTTTTCCCTTTTTGAAAGCCCAGCAGCGGCCACTGCTAACTTAGATAGGGCTGTGTTTACAGTGTGTACAGGAGCTGTGAAATCTTTCTGCAGCAGTATTAGGTTTCAGATCTGAAGCTGCAGTAATAGGCGGTCAGTTATGGGAGCTCCTGTAGGGAGTGACGGTGTCTTCTTACATGTGGAGAATGGAGGCAGATGTACAGATAGACACACAAACAGAGGGTTTGGCTCGAAATAGCAAAGAACATTGATCCCTTAACTCTCTAGGACATCTGAGATCCCTTGACTTACTCTTACTCTTTCTCTTACTTTTGGGTTTTTGCTTCTTATTTTTCATTTAAAATGCAGATTCCCCTTGCTACCTGTTTTTGGTTGTATTATTTTTTTTAATTTTAGTTTCAGTCAGGGCAGCACGGTGGCTCGGTGGGTAGCCCCGCTTTCTCACAGCAAGGAGGTCCTGGGTTCAATCCCAGGGTGGAGCCACCTGGGTCCTTTCTGTGTGGAGTCTGCATGTCCTCCCCATGTCTGCGTAGGTTTACTCTGGGTACTCCGGTTTACTCCCACATTCCAAAGACACGTGTGTTAGGGTAATTGGCATCTCTGAACTGGCCCTTAGTGTGTGACTGTGTGTGCTCCCTATGATGGATTGGCAGGTTCTAGGGTTGTTCCTGCATTGAGCAACCCTGTTTGGATTAAACAGTAGAAAATGGATGGATGGATGGTTTCAGTCAGGCTGACTTTTCTTCTGATTTGTTCATCCTCTGTAGCGTTGTGAATTTCTATGTACATTACTTTAAGACGCATTTTTATAAATGTTATATTTGTAACATATTTTAACACTTCTGGCTCTGTGGCAATTTACATTTACATTTATGCCATTTAGCAGACGCCTTTATCCAGAGCGACTTACAATTGATACAGTCCAAATAGTTGTGGGTTAAGGGTCTTGCTCACGGACCCAACTGTGGCAGCTTGGCCGAGGTGGGATTTAAACCCAAGACTTTCTGGTCCAGAGTCCAGTACCTTAACCGCTAGGCTACCACAGTCCAGTGGGCAGGTTCTATAACAAATTTAATGTTTAAAATTTAAATGTTCATATACCACATCACCAAATGTGAACATTCGTTCTAAATAGTGGGATTTGGTAGTTTAGCTACACATATTGCTAATTGCAGATAAGATACATTGGAACTGCAAATGTGAACCTAATTTTATTAGCTCGCTATCATGTAGTTAATCCAAGCAGTTTTGCCCCAATCAGGAAAAAAAATATTCTTTTTAGTAAAGTGGAGGCTAATATGGCAGCAAAGTGACAACCAACTTCTCATAGTTATTGAAATGTTCATGATGAATGAACATCTCTTTATTTTAACCATAGATTGTATTTTTCAGTAAATTAGCTTGCATAAATGTGATATATTATAAAAGCAAAAACTGACCTTCACTGGACTATGGACCAGAGGATCTAGAGTTCAATTCTCACCCCTTCCAAGCTGCCACTGTTGGGTCTGTTAGGCCTGTGACCCCCAATTACTTGGATTGTAACAGTTGTAATTGCCATTGCCTAGATGTACATGCCAAGTAAATTGAAACCAGTTTATGTTAGGACACTGGGGTCAGAGCAAGAACTGTCCTGCCTGCTCTATATTGATCACGTAAAAACTTTCTACTGGGCGTTCCATAGACTCACTCAGAGACCATGTTTTAGACTTTCTTATGGGAATCCTAATAAATATTGTGGTTTCTTTAAATTTGTCCCGACTTCAACCCTGTATAAGACCTATCAGGTAGTGTAGCATTATGGCCTGCAAGTGGCAGTGTTGTCTAAGAAGACTCTCTTTTTAATGCACGTTAAATGATGGATGACTATTGCCTCCCTCCTTCTGTGTGTTTGTGGTCTAATCAGAGAGTGATTCATTTAGTCCATTAATCTATGTGGCACCTGTTTGATCATTTTACAGTAAATGAACCAAAACTATGCAGATACCCAACCGTAAGAACCGTTTGTTCTTGCTCATTCAAACAACTCATTTCAAACTTGTAGGCATTTATATTAAGTTAGGAGTCCACAGGCATATTTTCATCTGTTTACTTGTGTATCTTGACTGATCTAGCTCTAACTGCCATAAGCCAGATCCCCAATGCTATAAATTCTGTGACAGCAGTCGTTAAGAAAATGCAATTCTGTGTCTACTGATTGCAAACTTAATTTAACAACTTGGAAATGTCCATATAGCTGCCAGAGTGTGAAAGAACATTGGAGCAATGGATTCATGATGGTATAACTATGTCAGACAGATTGGTCTGTTAGACTGACTCATGGCGAAGCATGATTCATTACTTCAGAAGCAACATTCCCATCGCTCCAAAGTCTAATGATGGTGTGCCTCATATCACTCTAGCCCACGCTTGGCATTGCGATATTGGACTTGATTGTGGTTTGTCTATGTAGGTTGCATTAATTTATGCAGCTGATAGAAAAACCTGGGACTTAACTATGCCAAATCTGCTTATTGGTGTTTAGTCTTAATAATATTTTCAATTATTTGGGAAATAACACTATACACAAGCTAGAGATTCTGAATATACAGTATCTCACAAATGAGTACACCCATCACATTTTTGTAACTATTTTATTATATTGTTTCATGGGACACCACTGACGATATGACACTTTGATACAATGCAAAGTAGTCAGCAATTAATGTCCAATCTGCTGACAACAAAAGTGAGTACACCCCTAAGTGAAAATTGCCAAATTGTGCCCAAACTGTCAATATTGATATTTTCAGCATTGGCTTAACTCATGGAGTTGAAGTTACCTTGAGCTTCACAGGTTGCCACTGCAATCCTCTTTCACTCATCCATGACAATATAATGAAGCTGGTGGATGAGACCTTGTGCCACTCCACCTTCTGAGAATGCCCCACAGATTCCCAATAGGGTTTAGTACTAGAGACATACTTGACATTTATCCTCAGTCTCTTTAGCAAAGCAGTGGTCATCTTGGAGGTGTGTTTGGGGTCGTTTTCATGTTGGAGTGCACGTGCACTCAACTTCTTTGGTTGACCATGGCGAGGCCTGTTCTGAGTGGAATCTGTTCTGTTGAGCCGCTGTATGGTCTTGGCCACTGTGCTGCATCTTGCTTTCAGGGAGTTGGCACTCTTCATATAGCCTAGGCTATCTTTGTGCAGATAAACAATTCTTTTTTTTAGTTTTTTGTCTTGAGGTGCCATGTTGAACTTCCACTGACCAGCATGAGAGTGTGTGTTAGATCTGTAGACTGCCTTGTTGGGCCATGAGAAGATTTAATAAAATATTTACAAAAATGTCAGGGGTGTACTTACTTTTGTGAGATACAGTACATGTGTGAAGTTATTTGCTTTCAAAGGCTAAGGGTGTACTAGCTTGTGGCTGTAAATGTGGTCGAGATAGTGGTTACTTCACTGGACTACTGACTAGAAGGCTGTCCCAGTATTGATATGCTATCCCAGTATTGTTTACTTTGTAAGATGATATATGATGTGTGTTGCTCTAGAAATGTATCTTGCGTATACATGATTAAATATAAATTGAACATTAAGTTGTCAACATTTAGGCTTTTGCTCAATGCAGAGCACTAATGTTACCAGCAGGGAAAAACTCTGGTGTCTTAGTGGTTAAGGTACTGTGGCTACTAGAGTTTAAACCCCACCTCTGTGGGACTACAGTAGCCTAGGGGTTAAGGTACTGGACTCTGGACCTGATGGTCGTGGGTTTAAATCCCACCTCTGCCAAGCTGTTACAGTTGGGTCCCTGAGCAAGGCCCTTAACCCACCATGCTTGAATTGTAAGACTGTATCAGCTGTAAGTTGTTCTGTATAAGGGCGTCTGCTAAATGCCATAAATGTAAATTTACAGTGCATCCGGAAAGTATTCACAGCGCTTTACTTTTTCCACATTTTGTTACGTTACAGCTTTATTACAAATTGTATTAAATTAATCTCTTTCCTCAGAATTCTACACAAAATACCCCATTATGACCATGTAAAAAAGTTTTCTTGAGAGTTCTGAAAATTTATTAAAATTAAAAAACAAAGAAATCATATTTACATAAGTATTCACAGCCTTT